>MJUU01028510.1:0-10063 GCA_002080025.1 Modiolus philippinarum
GTCATTTGCTGCAAATCGCTGATATTCCGCAAGATATTTCTATTTTTTTAAATATCATACCGATAATTGCCAATATTTCTGATATTGGCTGATATTTTTTGGAATATCACAGCGACCATTGAAGATATTTTTGTTTTTGCTGCAGATCGCTGATATTCTGAGATATTTATCTTTTTTTAAATATCATAGCGATAATGGAAGATATTTATGTTTTTTGCTGGATATCGCTGATATTCTTTAAGATATTTCTGTTTTCTTTGAAAAATCATAGCGATAATTGACTATTATTCTTATATTCGCTGATATCTTTTTAAATATTATTACGATAATTGAAGATATTTCTCTTATTTGCTGGATATCACTGTTATTCTTCAAGATATTTCTATTTTATTTCAAATATCATAGCGATAATTGCCGATATTTCTGATATTGGCTGATATTTTTTGAAATATCACAGCGATCATTGAAGATATTTTTGTTTTTTGCTGCAGATCGCTGATGTTCTGAAAGATATTTATCTTTTTTGAAATATCATAGCGATAATGGAAGATACTTATGTTTTTGTTCCTCGATATCGCTGATATTCTTAAAGATATTTCTGATGTCCTTTGGAAAATTGTAGCGATAATTGCCAATAATTCTAATATTCGCTGATATATTTTTAAATAATATTACGATAATTGGAGATATTTCTTTTATTTGCTGGATATCGCTGATATTCTTCAAGATATTTCTATTTTGTTTCAAATATCATAGCGATAATTGCCGATATTTCTGATATTGGCTGATATTTTTTTAAATATCACAGCGATAATGGAAGATTTTTATGTTTTTTTGCTGGATATCACTGGTATTCTTAAAGATATTTCTGTTTTCCTTTGAAAAATCATAGCGATAATTGCCAATATTCTAATAGTCGCTGATATATTTAAAATATACCGATAATTGAAGATATTTCTGTCATTTGCTTCATATCGCTGATATTCTTAAAGATATTTCTTTTTTTTTAAATATCACACCGATAATTGCCAATATTTCTGATATTGGCTGATATTTTTTGAAATATCACAGCGATCATTGAAGATACTTTTGTTTTTTTGCTGCAGATCGCTGATATTCTGAAAGATATTTATCTTTTTTTAAATATCATAGCGATAGTGGAAGATACTTATGTGTTTTTTGCTGGATATTGCTGATATTCTTAAAGATATTTTTGTTTTCTTTAAGAATCATACCGATAATTGCTGAAAATTCTAATATTCGCTGATATCTTTTTAAATATTATTAGGATACTTGAAGATTTTTCTCTTTTTTGCTGGATATCGCTGATATTCTTAAAGATATTGCTGTTTTCCTTTGAAAAATCATAGCAACAATCGCCAATTATTCTAATATTTGCTGATATTTTTTTTAAATATCATAGCGATAATGAAATATATTTTTGTCATTTGGTGCGTATCGCTGATATTCTTAAAGATATTTCTATTTTTTTTAAATATCATACCGATAATTGCCGATATTTCTGATATTGGCTGATATTTTTTTTAATATCACAGCGATAATAGAAGATATTTATGTTTTTTTGCTGGATATCACTGATATTCTTAAATGTATTTCTGTTTTCCTTTGGAAAATCATAACGATATTTGTTTTTGAAATATCATAGCGATAATTGAAGATATTTATGTTTTTTGCTGCTGATATTCTAATAGATTTTTCTCTTTTTTTTTAAATATCGTGGCGATAATTGCAGATATTTCTGATATTGGCTGATATATTTTTTAATATCACAGCGATAATGTCAGATATTTATGTTTTTCTTGGATATCGCTGATATTCTTAAAGATATTTCTGATGTCCTTTGAAAAATTATAGCGATAATTGCCAATAATTCTAATATTCGCTGATATCTTTTTAAATATTATTACGATAATTGAAGATCTTTCTCTTATTCGCTGAATATCGATGATATTCTTAAAGATATTTCTATTTTCTTTGAAATATCATCGCGATAATTGCCGATATTTCTGATATTGAGTGATATTTTTTAGATATCACAGCGATGATGGAAGATATTAATGGTTTTTTGCTTGATATCGCTGATATTCTTAAAGATATTTCTGTTTTTCCTTAAAAAATCATAGCGATAATGCTAATAATTCTAATTTTCACTGATATTTTTTTTAATATCTTGAAGATAATTGAAGATATATCTGTTTTTTGCTGCAGATCGCTGGTTTTCTGAAAGATATTTCTCTTTTTTTGAAATATCATAGCAATAATTGCCAATATTTTTGATATTCGTTGATATCTTTTTAAATATTATTACGATAAGTAAAGATATTTCTCTTATTTGATGGATATCGCTGATATTCTTAAAGATATTTCTGTTTTCTTTTAATAATCATAGCGATAAATCCAATAATTCTAGTATTCGCTGATATCTTTTTAAATATTATTACGATAATTGAATATATTTCTCTGATTTGCTGGATATCGCTAATATTCTTTAAAATATTTCTATTTTCTTTTAAGTATAATAGCGATAATTGCCGATATTTTTGATATTAGCTTAATTTTTTTTTAAATATCAAAGCGATAATTGAAATTTTTTATGTTTTCTGCTGCAGATCGTTACTATTCTGAAAAAATATTTCTCTTTTTTTTAAATATCGTAGCGATAATTGCCGATATTTCTGATATTCGTTGATATCTTTTTTGAATAAAATTACGATAATTCAAGATATTTCTCTTATTTGCTAGATATCGCTGATATTTTTAAAGATATTTCTATTTTCTTTGAAATATCATAGCGAAAATTCCCGATATTTCTGATATTGGCTGATATTTTTTCTAAATATCACAGCGATATTGGAAGATATTTATGTTTATTTGCTGGATATCGGTGATATTCTTAAAGATATTTCTGTTGTTTTTTTTTTTAAATCATAGCGATATTTGCCAATAATTCTAATATTAGCTGATATTTTTTTAAATATCATAACGATAATTGAAGATATATTTGTTTTTTGCTGCAGATCGCTGATATTCTGAAAAATATTTCTCTTTTTTTTAAATATGCTTTCGATAATAGCCGATATTTCTGATATTCGCTGATATCTTTTTGAATAATATTACGATAATTGAAGATATATCTCCTACTTGCTAGATATGGCTGATATTCTTAAACATATTTCTATTTTCATTGAAATATCATAGCGATAATTACCGATATTTCTGATATTGGCTGATAAGTATAGATATTTCTTTTATTTGATGATTATCGCTGATATTTTTTTAATCATAGCGATAATTGCCAATAATTCTAATATTCGCTGATATTTTTTAAAATATCACAGCGATAATTGAAGATATTTATGTTTTTGCTGCAGATCGTTGATATTCTGAAAGATATTTCTCTTTTATTGAAATATCATAGCGATTCTGAAAGATATTTCTCTCTTTGAAATATCATAGCGATTATTGCCGATATTTCTGATATTCGCTGATATCTTTTTAAATAATATTACGATAATTGAAGATATTTCTCCTATATGCTAGATATCGCTGATATTCTTAAACATATTTCTATTTTCTTTGAAATATCGTAGCGATAATTACCGATATTGCTGATATTGGCTGATATTTTTTTTTTAATATCACAGGGATGATGGAAGATATTTATGTTTTTTTTGCTGGTCATCGCTGATATTCTTAAAGATATTTCTGTCTTTTTTAATCATAGCGATAATTGCCAATAATTCTAATATTCGCTGATATTTTTTTAAATGCATAACGATAATTGAAGATATATCTGTTTTTTGCTGCAGATCGATGATATTCTGAAAGATATTTCTGCTTTTTTGAAATATCATAGCGATAAATGCCGATATTTCTTATATTCGCTGATATCTTTTTAAATAATATTACAATAATTGAAGATATATCTCCTATTCGCTAGATATGGCTGATATTCTTAAACATATTTCTATTTTCTTTGAAATATCATAGAGATTATTACCGATATTTCTGATATTGGCTGATAAGTAAAGATAATCCTTTTATTTGATGATTATCGCTGATATTCTTTTTTTTAAAAATCATAGCGATAATTGCCAATAATTCTAATATTTGCTGATATTTTTTTTAAAATATCACAGCGATAATTGAAGATATTTATGTTTTTGCTGCAGATCGCTGATATTCTGAAAGATATTTCTCTTTTTTTGAAGATATCATAGCGATTCTGAAAGATATTTCTCTCTTTTGAAATATCATAGCGATTATTGCCGATAGTTTTGATATTCGCTGATATCTTTTTAAATAATATTACGATAATTGAAGATATTTCTCCTATTTGCTAGATATCGCTGATATTCTTAAACATATTTCTGTTTTCTTGAAATATCATAGCGATAATTACCGATATTGCTGATATTGGCTGATATTTTTTCTAATATCACAGCGATGATGGAAGATATTTATGTTTTTTTTGCTGGTTATCGCTGATATTTTTAAAGATATTTCTGTCTTTTTTAATCATAGCGATAATTGCCAATAATTCTAATATTCGCTGATATTTTTTTTTAAATGCATCACGATAATTGAAGATATATCTGTTTTTTGCTGCAGATCGATGATATTCTGAAAGATATTTCTGGTTTTTTTGAAATATCATAGCGCTAAATGCCGATATTTCTTATATTCGATGATATCTTTTTAAATATTATTACGATAATTGAAGATATTTCTCTTATTTGCTGGAGATCGATAATATTCTTAAGGATATTTCTAATTATTTTTTTTTAAATATCATACCAACAGTTGCCGATATTTCTAATAATTGATGATTTTTTTTAAATATCACAGCGATAATTGCAGATATTTTTTTTTTGCTGGATATCGCTGATATTCTAAAAGATATTTCTATTTTCTTTGAAAAATCATAGGAATAAAAACCGATATTTCTGATATGAGCTGATATAATTTTAAATATTATTACGATAATTGAAGATATTTCTCTTGTTTGCTAGATATCGCTGAAATTCTTAAAGATATTTCTATTTTCTTTGAAAAATTTTAGCGATAATTGCCGATATTTCTGATATTGGCTGATATTTTTTTGAAATTTCACAGCGATAATGGAAGATATTTATGTTTTTTGCTGGATATCGATAATATTCTTAAATATATTTCTGTTTTCTTTGAACATCAGCGCGATAATTGCCGATGTTTCTGGTATTCGCTGATATCTTTTAAAATATTATTACGATGATTGAAGATGTTTCTCTTATTTGCTGGACATCGATGATATTCTTAAAGATATTTCTATTTTTTTTATAAATATCATACCAATAATTGCCGATATTTCTGATATTGGCTGATATTTTTTTAAATTCCACAGCGATAATTGAAAATGTTTATTTTTTTTGCTGGATATCGCTGATATTCTAAAGATATTTCTATTTTCTTTAAAAAATCATAGCGATAATTGCCGATTATTCTAATATTCGCTAATATATTTTTAAAGTGTTATTACGANAATGTAAAAGGAACAATTCACAATGGCGAACACGCTGTGATGACGTATGAAATAACGTAATGAATATTCATATCGTGCAGAGTTACTTCCCATTAACAAAGACGTCTGAAATGTGCCTTAACTACGCTGCGTAATTGAAAATGTTTATTTTTTTTTGCTGGATATCGCTGATATTCTAAAGATATTTCTATTTTCTTTAAAAAATCATAGCGATAATTGCCGATTATTCTAATATTCGCTAATATCTTTTTTAAATATTATTACGATAATTGAAGATATTTCTCTTATTTGCTGGTAATCGCTGATATTCTTAAAAATATTTCTATTTTCTATGAAATATCATAGCGATAATTGCCGATATTCCTGATATTGGCTTTTTTTTTAAATATCACAGCGATAATTGAAGATATTTATGTTTTTTGCTGCAGATCGCTGACATTCTGAAAGATATTTATTTTTTTTGAAATATCATTGCCATAATTGCCGATAATTCTGATATTCGCTGATACCTTTTTAAACCTTATTACGATAATTCAAGATATTTCTCTAACCCCTTAAAAATACTGAGGCTTCATTCCGTGTATGGCACTCGGTAGATGTCCTTGGTACTGGATTTGGCTTCCTATTTCCATAGTTTTGAAATTGAGTACTTCTTTTTGACTACTTTTTGATTATGGTTTTCCATATTATTTGATTTTAATGCTGCTGATGAGAGGTTAATCCTTGAAACACGTGTACAGCATATCGAAATTTACTGTGTTTATGCAACTTCGGTATTTTTTTGTATTGGACTTTTCTTAGTTTGTGTGCAGCTAATAACCGGATCAAGCTCTGAATTGTGTCCATTTAATAACTCTATCAAGCTCTTTACTGTGTCCTCATTCATTTCGAATCAGTGTCACTTGCTCAAATTTCAGTGTTTGACATGCTGCGGTCGTATCATGCTGCGCTAGGTGTAGCCCTTTATTTGGTATTAGCAATACAAACTCAATCTACTGCGCCTCTGTTTAACTAGTTAATATGTACACATGTATATTCACTAATTTATTAAGGTACCTGTACAACGATGTACATGTAACTTGAGGAACAAAAAACTGTATATGAAGTCTTCTTCAGGCGAATACATTTTTGTAGGTTGGTTCGATTCCAACAGGAGACAAATCTTATCTTGTACCATAAGTCCGTACATGTATGATAAAGGTAAATTACATGAATTTTTACATGTAAACAGTAAAAGTAAAAGTTTTTTTTGAGTCATGTTTAGTATTTGTATTTTTGGGCATTTTCTGAATTTCATGAATCATATCACAAAAAAGCTTTTTTGAAGGACCATGTTTGTACCTCCGTTAAATTCTCAACAGCTATAACTTGACAACATACAATAAGTTAAAGACCTTTCACGGGGACACGTGAATTATCATCTCAGTAGATACCATACTTGGTGTATTGCGGGTTTTACATAAACCGTCAATTATTGCTTTCAAGTTCCATGGATGGTTAATTTTGCACTCTGGGCAGGGTGAGATAAATGGACTGTCAATTTCGAGAACAATCTCTTGGCCCAAGTGGAGACTGCCTGCTACCTGAGGCGCAGCGTAATGCAAAATGCATCTGGGTCAGGATTAGCAGACGAGTGGAAATAAATGCCTTCATTCACAACTTTCCTTTGGTCCTCTACTTCCAATGAAACATTCCGCCTGACATCCTCAGTTGGCTCGTCATCAGAAAAAAAAAAAACTTCACCAATAACAGCATGATCGGAGCTAACACTTACTGGAGGAGACCCTTAACAATAAGAGCTAGCACGAATGCTCTGTGAAAATATGGAGGAAATGCTGTGAACAGGAGTGGACGATACACTTTTTGCTGATACGGAGACTGCATCCTGGTTATTTTCTTTAGCTGGAGAATCCTAAGTGTTTTGAATTAAACCAATATACTCAAATGAAAAAGACCTATTGCTGTCTTTAGAGGGTGAACTTGCTTCAGAAGGAGAGCAATCAGCACAGTTGGTATCGTGTGGATCCAACTTCATCACAGCCTGTTATGTACAAAATGAAGATATTTTCAAACTATGTACAATATTTATTAAATTTCCTAATCCACCAGGTGTTTTGGCGACTGTATTCTTCTTCTGCTTCTGGTCGCCCTTGTCTTGCATTTGTCCTCAACAGAGGGTAAGATCTGAACAGCGGCTGGGGCGGTATGCCCCAAGGCTCCGTTCTCTCCTGCCATCCCTGCATCTGAAATAAGATTGTCATTAGAAACCGAAACGTGCCGTCAGTATATGGCATGGTCTCATCCTGATCGGGTACTTCCTGTGATTCTTCTTCATCTTCAGCACATTTCTGTTCAAACGGACGATGTCTCATTCTGCGTATCCATAGTGGAATATGCCTATTATGGCACTTTTTTAGGCGATCAGGGTGTAGAACATAGTCCTCTTTTCTGTCACTGACCTTGAAAAGAGGAGGCTGGCTCAACACAACTCAATAAGGTTCTGCCCAGGGCGACCTCAACTTTGCGCTTTGTCCAACTTTGGTTCTGGAATCCAGTTAATAAACAAGGTCACCTACGTGATACGCATGTTATACAACCCTCAGGTCATAATCCTTTTTCTGCCTCAATTGCGACGTTCTTAAATTTTCTCTTGCGTATTGATGGACTTCTAGCAGACTATCAGCTAGTTGGACTACCCATTCATCCGCTTGACAACGATCCTTACATTTTTGTGGAATCCCCAGTAAAATTTCTACCGGCTGAATTGTTTCGCGCCCCAGCATAAGGCGGTTGGGGTAAATCCAGTTCGGTTAACCATGGAGTGGAGTGCCATGGGTAGCAGATGTATATCCTGGTCCCACTTTGTGTTCTTTTTCTCGATGTATCATTTTAAAAGTACGGTGTTGAAACGTTCAATCGTACCGTTGGATGATGCATGGTAAGGTGTGGTTCTTGATTTTGCTATTTCAAGCCTTTCACAAAGGGCTTGAAAAAGTTTCCATCAAAATTACGGCCCTGGTCGGTGTAAACCTCCAACGGACACCAAAATTTATACATGAAATGGTAACAAATTGCTCAGCAATGGTTTGTGCTGTCTGGTCGGGAATTGCAGCCATTCGAACCATTTGCTAAATCGGTCGACCATCATGAGAACGTAGTTGTTGCCTCGTTCACTGGTGTTAAGGGAGCCAAGGATGTCTAAATGGACCCTCTCGATGGGGAAACCGGCATGGAACGACTGGAGGTGTGCTCTTGGCTTAACATTGGTCTACTTGTTCTGACTGCATATATTACACGTTTTGACATGGTCAATGCAATCTTTTGACATCTGGTACCATAAAAAGGACCGATTAATTCCAAGATGGCAAGGAGACCTACTATCATGACAGTGGCGGAGTACCTCAGCTCTGATCGATTATGGAACAACCAAGCATAAATTTCGATCTACTTTGTCTAACCACTGATAATAGAGTGTTCCATCTTTGAGCTTGAGACAGTCCCTACAAAGCCACAAATCTCCAGTTGCCGGGCTGTGTAGCTTAATTTCGGATTCTGTTGGCGAATATGTATCCCTAAGCCAGCCAATAATTGGTGAAAGATCGGGATCATCAAGTTGCAGAAACGACAGTTCCAACGGCGAGATGCTTGGCGCCCAATTTCTGTTAACTAAGTCATCTGTTTGGTAAGGGAATGTAGCGTCTTGATCAAAGTCCTTTGTGTCCTCCCCACAATCCAAGAACGAAGCGTTATGCCTCAGTTCTGAACCAGGTTTGATGGATGCCACACGAATGTCCTTAATATATATCGCCCAGTCCTTGATCGACAGTGGGACGACGTCATCTAAGTCTTCTTCAAAACGAGATCATTGGTTGTGAGCACGGCAACAGTAGCTGCATCCACCGCAAGGCAGTGATGTTGAATCCTTCCCAGCGTGATAACAGCTACAGCTCTCAAATGTATCTTGCATCCTGCTGAGGCAATCAACATTTTGATGCTTTTTTCCCGGGCGATGGATAATTTCTCTTCTAGCCATCGTGCTAACTGCTCTTCAATTTGCTTGAATCGCATTAACCAAACCATACTGTTATGGTCTGTCCGGAGTATGAACTTACGACCAAGCAAATAATGTCTAAAGTATCAGCAAAAATTTACAACGTCTAACAGTTCTCTACTTGTGGTGCATTATTTTTTCTGAGCTTTGTCAAAGACATGGCTACCATAGCAAATAACCTTTTCTTGACCTCCATGCACTAGGGAAAGGACAGCACGATCGCATGATCGGATGCGTCTGTGTCCAATATAAACAGCCCACCAGGTGTTGGGCAGGCTAAACAGGGTGCTGAACTCAAAGCCAGTTTGGTGACCTCAAAGGCCTGTGTATGTTGATATTCCCATATTTGCATTTCATCTGCATGTGCTATGTGCTAGAAATTCAATCTGAGACTTGAACAGTTCGCACTTCTTTGGTTTCAATTTGAGGGTGTAGTCTCTGAACCTTTGTAATACGTTTCTTAAATTTGA
>MJUU01028513.1:11332-38258 GCA_002080025.1 Modiolus philippinarum
TTGTATAGTATTGCTAAAAATGGTCAAAGTCCCATAACTCCTATAAAAATTGACGAATCAAAATGGCAGTGCGATATGATCTAGTGCATATAGTGACTAACAATCCTACAAAATTTGAACATAATCCAATACACGGTTTCCGAGGAGTTGCGTCCACAAGAAAGTGTGACAGACAGACGGACGGACGGACGGACACATGGACGCAGACCATTACTATGTCCCACCGTCGCGGTGCGGCGGGGGACAATAATTATTCCAACAAAGTAATACTTGGCTGTGAGTCCTACACTTACATTTACACATTTTGATAATATATTAACTAATACTCCTTGTGACATGTTCTAAATAGGGATTCTGTACAGCAAAAGGGGTCAGTATGCAAACCCCCATCCTATCCTACTTAGTTGATAATAATCCAAGATAAATTCATTGTAATATCTAACCTGTCCATATTCAGCAATAATTTTGGCCAAGGCTTTAGAATACATCAATGTTTTCTCTAAGTTGACAGTATTACTATTGTTACCTAGGAACTGTTGTAAAAATCTACATGTAACACTGTGGTGTTCATTGTCAGTTTCCAATAAATCACACAAACAAGAACTTGAAAATGTCTGAAATATAAAAAAATAAAATCTGTGAGGCATTGAAAAGGAACAACTTCTCTAGCTACGAGAAATCTATAATACTGATTAAGGTAGAGAGGGACATCAATATACTGTCTATCAGATTTTATAAAAATTAATACATTTGAAGACCCCTTCCTACCAAACTAAAATTGCAATAATTTTTGAATTGTATAAAAAAACACACAATTCTTATTGTATCACCATTTTTATTTATAAGGTTTGTGACATTTATGCTTCACTGTTAGAGTTTTAATTTTTTCTATAATTTCTTTTGTTGCACTTGTTGTACCATGAAGATAGACATTTTCTAGCATGTCTTGTGTCAATTTAACCTAAATTTCATTTTTTCATCATGAAGTCTGTTCAGTTTTTCCTTACCTTAATCAGATTAAATCCAGAGCTTTGTTTTAAATATTGTTGAAGACTTTCAGCATAACTTCCCCATTTCTTTGCCAGTTCTATTAAGTCAGCCAAGTCTGAAAATGTCTGATTTGCCTGAAATCAAGATATAAAAACATTTAATTATATTGTCTGATTATTTCTATATAAATATTGTATACTCAGAAATTGTTTAAATGTTTTGAATTTTGGAAATTTTTCAAAAACACAATAGATGCACACAATAATATTGGAATTTACAACTATTTATGTTACCATTTTATGATTTGTCAAAAATGTTTACGGTTCTTTGGATGTCTAAAACTGAGCATCTATTTCCCGCATCTAAGCAAAAATAAAATAATTTTATAAGAATGCTGATTAAATGATTTGTATGTCTTAAACACAATAATCAGAATATAAATGAACAACAAGTATAAAGTTGGTTTAAATAACATTGCATATTTGCTAACAATTCAAAACTTTTTATCAAAGGGAGATAATTCCTAACTGAAAAACTATAGTATAGTCAAAAATTACTCATTCTGTTAATTGATCCTATTCTCTTATTTTATTTGTCAGCGCATTTTATCAAAACACATTTATTATAGTTTTTTCCAAAAAAATTTTAATTTGGAGTCCAAAATTACTTTAATTGAGGTATCTCCCTGTTCTTAATAAAAGGCTACGCCGAGCGCAGCATGATACGACCGCAGCATGTCGACCACTGAAATTTGAACAAGTGTAATTTTAAGGTATGGACATACTAATGAGCTTGAAACAATAATTAGATTGACACAATAAGGAGATTGACCCAGTAATTTAGCTGGACACAAACTAGGGAAAATAAAAATTAGCCCTTATGACTCCTTATGATTCCTCTTTGACCCATTATAGCTCGGAAACTGTCAGAGCTACGCCAAATCCATTGACATACTACTGAAAGCTTATATCAAGAGGAATCCATAAAAAAAATCCCAACTTAATCCGATAATCCAATGAAAAATAAAAATTTAGGTAAACTGCAAATTTGCAGTTTTGGCCCCTTTGAACCCTTATAGCTTGGAAATGGTAAGAGCTACGCCAAATCAGTTGACATACTACAGAAAGCTTATATCAAGAGGAATCCAAAGAAAATAAAGGGCTACGCCAAGCGCAGCATGATACGACCCCAGCATGTTGACCACTGAAATTTGAACAAGTGTAATTTAAAGCGAGTATGGACACAATAATTAGATGGACACAATAAGGAGAATGACCCAGTTATAAGCTGGACACAATCTAGTGAAAATAAAAATTAGCCCTTATGACTCCTTCATGATTCCTCTTTGACCCTTTATAGCTCAGAAATGGTAAGAGCTATGCCAAATCCATTGACATCATACTGAAAGCTTATATCAAGAGGAATCCAAAGAAAAAAATCCCATCGAAATCTGATGAAAAAAAAAAATTAAAGTAATCTGCATGTTTGCAATTTTTGCCCCGTTTGGCCCCTCATAGCTTGGAAAAGAAACAAGTTATCAAAAATCTGATGGTGCAGCACTATGTTAATTTTTCATCAGGAATCCATTGCAAAAAAACTGCATCAAAATCGGACTAAAAATAAAAAAATTAAAATTTTGGAAATTCTTATTTGGATTATTCCAACAAAACTATTGTAAAATTCAAAATTTATTAATCTTAACAATAAAATATTATATATATTCAAGTAGATGTTTAAATAAATCCATCACTATAGAAGGAATTAAAAATTATCTTGGAAATATATATCAAACTGAGAAAGTAATTGCAATGAATCAAAACAAGTTTGAACTATTCCAAACATTATGGGAAAAATGGCATAATCTCCTGACATAAATTTAATTGAATATTTATATTTTTAAAATATTACATTTGAGGATTAGCTTAATAATTTCTCTAGTGCTGTTTAAACTAATGATTATTTTTTCAGATCATTAATATAATACCAAGTATAAATCTCAGCTATCTTGACTGACCAGACCCATTTACTTTTCCAAAATACATTTCTTTTATTTATTTATTCAGTTACTTATTTTTTTTCAATTCTTATTCATTTATTTTTTTTTAGAATTGTTTTTAAATTTCATTCTTTTTGGGGGTGTTTTTTTTCTCTTTAAAATGATAAAAACCATGTTGATGTTGACATACCACATTGTTTTCTGTGCATGCCTCCCTTGGGCACCAGTGGGGACACAGTAGGCCAACTATTTATTTTTGTAATTAGTTTTCAAGAAATGTGTCATGTTACATTTCTGATCTTTCGAGCTGCTGGGTCCCTACTGGTGGCAGGGGACACATGCACAAAATTGTACAAAATTGTTTGATATTTAATAATACTTGTATTGTATAGTAATGCTTTATCATATGAATTGACATGGCATATAAAAATAAAATAAATATAAAAAAAAAAATTTTGGAAATTCGCCCCTTTTGGGCCCCATTTATCTCGTGAACAGTACATGCCACTGTTGCATTTTACTGATTGGAAATTTCCTCAGGAGCACACTGAAAGAAACCCTATCAAAATCTGATATATAATAAAGATTCTACAGTAAAATATGTGAAAACAAAAAAAATTTAACCCTTTTTGGCCCCTTTTCTTAAAACAGGTGGGGCCACAATGACCAAAACTTAGCCAAGCCTTCCTTTTGTGCCAAGGAACATTGTGTTAAAATTTCATAAGGATTGATCAACTGGAACTAAAGTTATTGACCAAAAACAAAAGTGTCTACAGACGACGACAAAGACAACGACAACACCAACGACAACAAAGACGATGACGACAACGACGACGACGACAACAACACCATACCATTATACGACCGCAAAAATTTTTGCGGTCGTATAAAAATCCTGTCGAAATCCGATGAAAAATAAAAAAATTTAGGTAATCTGCAAATTTGCAGTTTTGGCCCCTTTGACCCCTTATAGCTCGGAAACGGTAAGGGCTATGCTAAATCCGTTGAATACTACTTAAAGCTTATATCAGGAGGAATCCAAAGAAAAAAATCCCATCTAAATCCGATGTAAAATAAAAATTTTAGGTAATGTCAAATTTTGCCCCATTTGGCCCCTCATAGCTTGGAAAAGAAACAAGTTATTGAGTGCTACATTAATTTTTCATAAGGAATCCATTGAAAAAAAACTGCACCAAAATCGGACTAAAAATTTTTTTTTAAAATTTTGAGGGGATTCCCCCTGTTTGGGCCCCATTTATCTCATGAACAGTACATGCGATGTGAAAATCCATTTCCATATTACTGATTGGAAATTTAATCAGGAGCACACTGAAAGAAACTCCATAAAAATCTGATAAATAATAAATATTCTACAACCTAATATATGAGAACACCCAATTTGGCCCTTTTTGGTCCTTTTTCAGAAACAGGAGGGGCTACAATACCCAAAAGCAATCCCAGCCTTCCCTTTGTGCCAAGGAATATTGTATTAAAAATTCATAAAGATTGGTTAACTAGAACTTAAGTTATTGCACGGAAACCAAGTGTCTATAGACGCCGACGCCGCCAGTATCATACCAATATACGACCTCAAAAATATTTTTTGCGGTCGTATAAAATCTGTCTTGTTTCATTATACAACTTTTTCAAAAGGTCTGTGACATATTTTTATGTTTTTAAAATGAAGTTCTATATCAAATCAATGAATATACAAAGTTTGGAAAAAATCTTATGTCTGCTTATGGGAAGTATATGCCATTGAATTATGGTATAGGGGTATTTCCCATATAATTCTATTGTAAATACAGTGCAAAAAGATAAATTTGGCCGATGTTTAAAACGCTGTATCTTTTTTAACATATCCCTGACCCAAAATTTTTTTTGCATAATTTTATAGCATATTGCTCAAAGTTTCATTGTACAAAATTTTAAAAAATATTCTATGTAACAAACCAATACACCCAAACTACCTTAATATACTAAGACACTAGAAGTTAAAAGAAGTTGCACCTGTATTGCTCACATCTCAAAATACCTCTAACAATCCTTATACAGTATACAAATGCTTAAAATTAATAACTTACAAAAATATACTATTGAAGATCTTATGGTGGCTTTGAGTTGTTATTGCTACCCTTAGGGTCGTTGTCTCTTTGACACATTCCCCGTTTCCCTTCTTTTTCTTATTAATTAACAAAAATAAAAATTATATCTCTACACATTTTATTTCATATTTCATAATTTCAGAAGACAATTTTTTTGGTAATTTGTTTATTTTTCAAGTAAACATGTTAAATTACAATACAACAGAAACATACAAAGTATAAGAATATCATTCTGACACTATATATATATATCTATATCATTTTTTAAAAATCAATCGTATACTTTTATACAACTACTGCCTCCAGAAGTGACCACTTTCTATTAATTTTATTATTCTGTACAGGGGATAAGTACAGTGCAGAATTGTTTTCTATGTTAATATAATATTTTAAATATTCAATTCCCCCCTTAACAGAAAGTTTTTTCCATCACATCTACATTTATAAATAAAATATTTCAGAATAAGTAAAGTATGATTTATAGTATCATATATCTGTGATTCATTTGTCATACCAAAAATATTTTCTTTTGGGTTAAGAGGGATAGTAATTCCACAGCAATTCAATGAATTTCTTATACCAATCCAAAAATTTTGCAAAAATGAACATTCCCAAAAAATATGTATTAGTTTTCCCTTAGTTTCTGAACAGAAGGTCCAAAGCTCTGTTTCCTTAGTTTGCATTTATGCAAATAAGAGTTACATGCTAAAATTCTATGAAAGAGTTTGAAATTAAATTTTTGAAGAACAGAGTCCCTTGATATCAAAAAAGATGTGGTATATATTTGCCCCCAGTCTTCAATTGAAATGAACAATCTTTGTTCAAGACCTTCCAAACATCATCCTTGTAAAGTTAAGCTCAAATTGCTTCATTAGTTTCTGAGCAGATGATCGAAATTTGTTTTTCCCTAAGTTTTGTTCCATGCTGTTGGCTATGCTTGTTCATGAAACATAACAAAATGGCAATTTTTCTTAAGGACCTTCCAAAAATCATTTCAGTACAGTTTGGTTCTATTTACTTCAGTTTCAAAATATATTTTCTCCAATAGGGTCCAATTTTAAATTAGGTTCTGCACCTTCAATTATTTTTGTTGTAAGACTAGAAAAAATTAGCAGTCTTTGTTAAAAACCTTTCATACATCATTTCTACAAAATTTCATTCAATTTGCTCCATAGTTTCATTCTAAATAGATTCAGTGTTAAACTATGTTAAAGGCTGGTGGCCATTTTTTACAGGATCAAAACGAAATTACCCAAATTTGTAAAGAAACTTCCATACATTATTTTCGTAAATTTTGACTAAATTTGCTCCAGTTGTTTAAGAGGACAAGTTAAAATTGTTAAAAGCTGGAGGACAATGGATGTCTAATGATGACAAAATCTCACACTGGCCTGATTTGTCAGATGTGCTAGAACAGAACATATCAAAAATAAATCTACCGGTACATTTTTTATTATATTCTAATTAAATTTTTTCTGACTGTATATAAAACCAGCTATTAAAAACTAACTAAAGATCAGTCTTACCAATTTGATTACATTTCTAACTGCTGGTGTGTCTGGGGCATATGGAATTTGTCCTAATACAACAGCCTTTAGATACCTCCATAACATCTTGGTGTTTGGGTCAGAATTCATTTCATTCACCAAGTCACGGCATACTGGAGCTAAAATAAATAACATAGAAATTTAAAATGGAGCAATGTAAAGCATGACATTATACAACTGCAGCATACTTGGGAATATTGTATCGATCCAAAGTATATATTTATATATTAACATTTTGCACATAGGAGGAGTAGTTCATAGAATGTATTACACTCAAATGAACCAATTATTTTAAAAGTTACAATTACAACCAAATTAGTAGAATGAAACATGTGACCTTAATATACAGCCATAGCTTAAGATATAGAAACACAAATATAAAGAATGTTCCTAAAAAGGTGAGTACAATGAAATTATTCACAAATTAAATTTTCTTGGAATCTTTTTTTTTTTAATTTGCAGCAATTGTATAAAATGTAATTATCAATTATGGACTTTATACGAAGCCAATATGTTATATATGGACCTGTTAGGTTTATATTGACTGAGGATGAAGTCCAAGGTCAATATATTCCTGACAGGTCCATATTTAACATATTGACAGAGTAAAAAGTCAATCATTTTTATATTAAATATGAAGTTTTATTGTATCTCACTACATTTTTTGGAGGAAAATTTTGTCAATACAACAAAATTTAATTGGAAATAGAACCTTTATTAGAAGGCGGATGTGGATCTGCCATCATCTAGAAAGGGTTACACGAGTGCTCATAGGATAAATAAATGCCGACATTTCTCTTATATTTAAAAATAAAGGGCTACGCCGAGCGCAGCACGATACAACCACAGCATGTCGAACACTGAAATTTCAACAAAAGTAGTTTAAAGTGAATGTGGACACAGTAAAGAGCTTGACACAATAATTAGATGGACACAAAAAGAAGCTAGACACAGTTATTAGCTAGAAACAAAATAGGGAAAAAATAAACCCTTTTGATTACTTACTGATAAAAAACCGTAAGAGCTATGCAAAATATGTATTATCAACTAAAACTAAACATCCATAGAAATTCAAAGAAAAAACATAGGTAATCAACGATTACAGAGTTCGCCTCGTTATGGCACTTTGTCACAGTAACAAATTCTTGAGTGGATGTTGACATCACATTTGCATGCCTAAGCAAGGTTACATGATTCTACCATGTATAGTGACTGAGATCTGAACTTGCCTGAAAACTTGTACATAAATCACTCATGCATAAAACATAAGTCAAAGTGACCTACTTTTGCCTGGATGCTGATGTACCATCAGGGATGCATGCCTATGCAAGGTTACATGATCCTACCATGTAAAGTGACTGAGATATGAACTTGTTCAAAAACTTGGATGTAAATGAATCAAGCGGAAAATATAGGTCAAAGTGACCTAATTTTGTCTGGATGCTGATCTACCATTAGAGTTATATGTATATGCCAGGTTACATGATTGCACCATGTTTAGTGACTAAGACCTGAACTCGTCCCAAAACTTGAATGTAAATCAATCAAGCATAAAATATAGGTCAAGGTGTCCTAATTTTGCCTGGATGCTGACCAACCATCAGAGATGTATGCATATGCAAGGTTACATGATCCTACCATGTGTAGTGACTGAGATCTGAACTAGTCAGAAAACTTGAATGTAAATCAATCGAGCGTAAAATATAGGTCAAAGTGTCGTAATTTTGCCTGGATGCTGATTCACCATCAGAGTTGCATAAATATGCAAGGTTGCATGATCCTACCATGTATAGTGACTAAGATCTGAACTCGTCCGAAAACTTAAATGTAAGTCGTTCAAGCATAAAATATAGGTCAAAGTGACCTAATTTTACCTGGATGCTGACCTACCACCAGAGATGCATACATATGCAAGGTTACATGATCCTACCATGTATAGTGACTGAGATCTGAACACGGACGTAAACTTGAATGTAAGTCATTCAAGCCGAAAATATAGGTCAAAGTGACCGAATTTTGCCTGGATGCTGACCTACCATCAGAGATGCATGCATTTGCAAGGTTACATGATCCTACCATGTATAGTGACTGAGATCTGAACTTGTCCGACAAATTGAATGTAAGTCGTTCAAGCAGAAAATATAGGTCAGAGAGACCCAATTTTCTTGGAGGCTGTGAGATAGCCCAAGATGCACCTGCATACAAAGTTTGATGATCCTACCATGCATAGTTGCAGAGATATATGCCCAAATGCGGACGCGGACATAGACATCGACGCGGACGCGGATGCGGGGGGTACTCCAATAGTCCCCCTCAACTTGTTGAGGCGAACTAAAAATCCATCGAAATCTAATGAAAAATAAAGATATGACATATTTAGAAAACTGTAATTATGGCCCCTTTGACCCCTTGTAGCTCGGAAACGGTAAGAGCTACACAAAATCCTTCAACATTCTATTGAAAGCTTAGATCAAGAGGAATCCAAAGAAAAAAATCCCATCGAAATCCGATGAAAAATAAAGATTTGACATATTTAGAAAAATTGCATTATGGCCCCTTTGACCCCTTGTAGCTCGGAAACAGTAAGACCTACACAAATCCATTGACATACTACTGAAAGCTTAGATCAAGAGGAATCCAAGAAAAAAATCCCATCGACATCCGATGAAAAAAAAGATTTGACATATTTAGAAAAATTGAAATTTTGGCCCCTTTGATCCCTTGTAGCTCGGAAATGGTAAGAGCTACACTAAATCCATGACATATAACTGAAAGCTTAGATCAAGAGGAATCCAAAGAAAAAAATCCCATCGAAATCCGACGAAAAATAAAAATTCTACATAATCTGCAAATATGCAATTTTGGCCCAGTTCGGCCCCTCATAGCTGGGAAAGGAAACAATTAATCAAAAATCTAATAGCTGAGCGTCATATAAATTTTTCACAAGGAATCCATTGAAAAAAACTGCATCAAAATCGGACTAAAAATTAAAAAATTATTTTTTTTGAGATTTGCCCCTGTTGGGCCCAATTTATCTTGTGAGCGGTACATGCTACCTGAAATCCGTTGGCATATCTCAGATTGGAAATTTTCTCAGGAGCACACTGAAACAAACCCCATCAAAATCCAATAATTAGTCAAAAATGTGAAAACAACCAATTTCACCCCTTTTTGGCCCCTTTTTCTAAAACGGGCAGGACCAACAACTCAAAATTAAAACCTCTGTGTACGTGTGTGCCAATATACATCATACTAAAATTTCATAATGATCCGTCCACTAGAAGCAAAGTTATGCTGTCCACAGACGCCGGTGACGCCGACGCCGCCAGCACCATACCAATATACCACCGCAAAATTTTTGCGGTCGTATAAAAAACAAGTAAGCCTTTTTATTAGCATGTTTTCGTGAAGTGTGCAATAAAAAACATGTGACAACTGTTAAATATATTTTTCATTGATTTCAATGGTTGCTCTGTAAAAACATTTTAATATCCAGTTTAATTTCCCTGGCAGAAAGTCCTATTAATGTGTAAAGCGTTATCCAATATTTATTGAAACATTTTTTCATAAGACCTTTCTTAGTGAAAAGCTATAGTCTGAAAGTGCAACCAGACCTGTAGCGTCAATAAAACTAAAATTAAAACATAGCATCAATATAAAAATAGAAACATGGCATCAATATACCTAAATTTAGAAACAACGCTGTTTGAAACTGAATACTCTTAAAATCACTTGAGAGTTTTAGTCAATGAGATTAATAGGAACTTATACCATATGTAATATTATACAATATATTTTACCATGGAGTCCATATTCATTGTACGCTGGTTCTGCATGATAATCCTTTGTACCACTGATAATAAATCTAGACAGCAAGTCACTCGGCTTCTCACTCTGTACTTGTAAAAAGGAATGACTACCACACATAAAATGGCCTAATGCCTGGATAACATCAGAAGAATTCAAAGCCTTGCTTTCAAGTGCTGACTCCATAAATCTCTCAAATGTCGATTTGACTTTAAGATTGTTCAGACTTTCCAATGATTTTAACTGAAATAAGATATATAATTGATAGGATATAAATATGAAGAGAAATTTGGTAAATGTCAATAATACAACAGTACCAAATGCGAAGTTACACATATTTTTTCCCACTCTTACCAAATTTTCAGAGTCCTGTCAAACAGGAAGTTGATATTGTTAAGCAATAATAAACACTTACACAAGGCTCATTAAAATAAAGCAGCATACCAAATTTCAAACTAGACATTGGAGAGATGGCAGCCATCTCTGTGGGCCCCGCTATATATAAGTGCAAATTTAAGTGTGTGTGGACACAATACAGGTGTGGACATAGTACAAGTGTTGACACTACACAAGTATGGACACCATAATCTCATCAAGATATTAACAGAATGTAATATCCGAAAGCAATTATCTGACCTTAAAGACAAAGGTCAAGGTCAAAGGTCACCAATCATGGTTCATGACACATTGTCTTCAAATGATCTATCTATATGCAAAATATCAAAAGCCTATCTCAAAAGACAAAAAAGATATAGCCCAGACACGACTTGTCAGTATGAAAGCAAAAATCTGCCCTTGACGACAAAGGTCATGGTCAAAGGTCACCAATCATTGTTCATGACACATCATCTTGAAGTGATCTATCTACATGCCAAATATCAAAAGCCTACCTCAAAAGACATAAAAGTTATAGCCCGGACACGACTTTTCATTAGAAAAGCAAAAATCTTACCTTGACGACAAAGGTCAAGGTCAAAGGTCACCAATCATTGTTCATGACACATCGTCTTGAAAAGATCTATTTACATGCAAAATCAAATGCCTATCTCAAAAGACATAAAAGATATAGCCCGGACACAACTTGTCAGTACGAAAGCAAAAATCTACCCTTGACGACAAAGGTCAAGGTCAAAGGTCACCAATCATTGTTCATGACACATCGTCTTAAAGTGATCTGTCTACATGCAAAATATTAAAAGCCTACCTCAAAAGACATAACAGTTATAGCCCGGACACAACTTGTCATAAGAAAAGCAAAAATTTGATCTTTCTGACAAAGGTCAAGGTCAAAGGTCACCAATCATTGTTCATGACACATCGTCTTGAAGTGATCTATCTACATGCAAAATATCAAAAGCCTATCTCAAAAGACAAAAAAGTTATAGCCTGTACACGACTTTGTTACGGACGCACTGACGGACGGACGCACGGACGGACGGACAGAGCGATTACTATAGGGCGTCTGCCACTATGTGGCGGGGCCCTAATAAATGCCTTTGGCTGAGAGTAGAATTTTTTTTTTAATATTTCTTGAAGAATATTAACTGTGTGTACATGAATGCCATATCAAAGTTTTTGTGAATAAACCCTACATTAAGGGAGTATGAGCTTCAGTTTTCTAAGGCATTAGATATCCTCAGGGTTTCTCCATTCAAATAAGGTTAAATATTTTCCTATATGAATCCTATTTTCTTGGTCATATGCATTAAATAGACAATGCACAAAATTTGTTCAACTTCGAATAATATTTTCATCTTTTTCAAGCCATATAGGCTGCAACAAAAATGAAGGAAAACTCAAGAAGAGAACTGTTTCCCGCCAAAATTTTGACATCTTATTTATCAAATATTCTTTCATGGATTTTCAAAATTATTTGGCTGTGTTATATTAGCAAAGCTTTACAGAGCAAATGGCAAGAGTTTTCATTTTAATTATAAATTTTCTCACACTTGTTCTCCCTTAAGTTAAAATTTGAAGCTAATCCTATGTCTATAGATAAAAATATAAAAAGTCTGAATCAATATAATATGACAGTTATATATTTTCATTTAAATTCTACCTTATATCATTATAATTTTCAAAACAAAAAAAAGACTACTAAAATAAATTTTGCATACTTTGAATGCATTTTTTGGGCAGTGACATTTATCTATAAGGTACAACAATAAATGATAATTTTTCATTGTTAAATTGACATATCTTTAGAAATTCTGGTGTTAATTTAAGACTTATTCATATCCCAATGCAAGTGACTTTTTTAATTTGTAAAATATTTTACTCTTCTACACCCTGGAAAATACAAAATAATTTACGTAGTATTTGTGTCTAAATTGCTATGAAAATTGATTCACAGTCTTAAAGAAGCTTTGAAAAGAATAAGAATACTTACAGAACTATAAACATCTTTAAGATGACTGAAAACACCTTTGACATTTGGAAAATTTCCAGTATTCAAAAATGTAAACTTTACCATCTGTAAAGAAAAAATATATACTGATTTAAACTTATTTGTTTTCATTTCCCCAAATGTTTGAATTAATATTATTTGACACAGGAATACCCAATTTCATATAAATTTTCAGACTTCAAGTAAACATTCAAGCTTTTTTGATGATGAAGATGGCTTCTTCTTGTTCCAGTTTTGTACTTCATAATTGATGATAGAACAAGAAATGCCAAAATAGCTAATAGGTCAGTCTGATTATGGTCTCAGAAAAAACATTTAGGTTTAAGATACATATGTACCTATACAAATTACAAACAAAAAAAAACAAAAAAATCAAACTGCTTTTTAAGTCAGTTCAATATAAAAAATGTACCTGTAAAAAGAATTTATTCAAACTAAAGTCAGCTTTAAATGTTGTTAGTAGATCTATCTTTTGTTGAACAGTAAAACCACAGATCTTAGATTTGAAGTGCGACTTGGCAGAATTCGGATAGAATCGTAGATTCTCCAATAGACCATATGACGAACACAGAGTTGTTTCGGCAAATACAGGTAACATTTGTGAAGACTCTGTACCAGGGCAACTGTCAAAACTTTTCAAGGCTGTGTTTAAGTTCGACAGGTGAACCTAAAAATAATCAATACAAAATATCAAAATATTAATGAACTTTGGTCTTACCATATTGCTATCCAATATTTTAAATTCATAAATCATGTTCCTTTATATTTCATTGTGATATTTGAATATTTTGCCAGAAATTCAGCCACCCTCAGGTAAGATTTCAATCATCTGGTACTCTGCAAGTTTCATCCGAAAATAGAAATCTTACCCTTACGGCTTTTCGAATTAGTGCCCATAATTTAGAAATTGAAACTGGTACAAACAAATGGAATTAAAAGACCAAAAATGTAAGATGTTTACATATGGAAATGTAGAAGATGAATTACAATTTCTGTTTCACTGTTCAAAATATGATATTCAGCATAAATGTTTTGAAACTTCTTTAAGTATCTTTAATAAAAATAATGAAAATATGTTAAATCATAATAAACTTGATGAACAATGAAGATTATGGGTAATCAGTATTTTTTCCACATATGTATACCAATGTTTTAGGTTACGATCTAGCTTTGCTTCTGTAAATAATTCCAGTATATCATCATGATTTTGTACTGTTAATAATTTATTCTATAATGTTTAATTTTGTTGATTGTTTTTATTGTGAATATAATGTCAGAGATGACCCATGATTAGTTTAATAAAACTATTGTATTGTATATTGTATTGTATTGTATTGTATTGTACCCTTGGATGTCAGAGATTCTCTTTTCTATAATTCTTGTTCAAAATAAATACTTCCCAAATAATGCTAGATGAAATTAATAATCAACATGTTTAGAAATTGATCTCACTTGCTGATTGGTCAATTATGTAAATGTCTCGTGTCAGTTTCTAGAAATAGTGCAACCGGATGTTGATGAAATTAACACCTGCAACATTGTCTAGCCAACTGGTTTTTGCATTTTTATGACTAAGATATCTCAATTTACTGATAATATGACATTTTTATCAAAATTAATACACTTAACACCCCATATAACGAAAGGCACAATGATACACATCGCAACGATGATAGCAATAAAATGGCGGCATACTTGAGACTGGAGATCAAATACGTCAAATAAATTTGTAGGAATTAGAGAAACAATCTCTAACATTGTTTTCCGGTTTATTACGATAATTTCTCACATCTCGATAGTTAAATTTTTACATTTTAAAGTTCTCGGGTAAACCTTGAACTTTAAAATTTAAGATGTGAGATATAAACGTAATAAACTGGAAACAATGTTAGAGACTATATTTCTCACCCTACAAATGACCATATGATGAACATACCTGTAGTGCTTTCTATGTAGCCAATGCCTGGGTGAGATTTTTCCGTCTCACCCACCCATTTTCTGTCTCACCCATCCGCCTGGGTGAGAACACCTACATGATCTTTTTCCCACGGTTTTTGTTTCCGTTTGACATTAAAATTGCACTTGTCTTCTTGTTTTTTCTTTTTAGATAAGCACATTTCCCAACAACGTCCACTTATAAAACTGTCTTTAACTCTTGACACATATTATATGTGCCAGATAATTCTGAAAATAATGTAAAATTCAACATTCGAAAATCCAGCTCGAATCTTATGACGTCATAAAAAGGGGTCGTAACTCCCATTAGTAAACAAAAGTCAGGAAGGTCAAATTTCAGATCAACAGTTTCAGTGTATAAGTAAACACAAATGAAAAGCCACAGTAAGCCCGGTAAATAATAGTGTAATGTAATATGTTTTGAAATATTTAGTGTCAACAGAAATTCAACATTATGCTTGATAGTACAAAACATGATGTCATTGTCAAACGTCAAAATGAGCAACTGCCAATTCGCGTTGGCAGGGTGAGAAAACAAATCAAACACCGGTATGTGTGCGAGACAAGGTAAATCTTACCCACCCTAAAGCAAGATTAGGTAGTCTCTGACTCAGCAAAAGCCTCGTCAGAGACAACCTTAATCTTGCCCTTGGGTGTGTGAGATTTCCTTGTTTCGCATACCAACCCTTGTTAGATTCATATTTTCTCTAATTTCTAGCAAATTTAACCAACGCCTGACCAGTGTGATAAAAATATTTCTCGTCTCTAGTAAGAGAACAACTAAAGTGAAATTTCCCACCAAATCTATTCGGAACATAATCCTCGGCGTTTTACATTATGTCATTAGGGAAAATTTTTCTACAACTTAAACACGTTAATTATGAAATTTCTCACATCTTGTTAAATAAATTTTAAAATGTTTAAAAACTCGGCAAGCCTCGTTTTTAAACATTGGCAAAATTTATTTAACTCGATGTGAGAAATTTCATAATCAGCTTAGTTCTTGTTGTAGAAACTATATGTCTCGCACTTCCACTAGCATTAGATTCTTAATTCTCAATATACATGCAAAACCTTATATTCTTATATTTAAAAGCAAATGAAAAAACAAAGAATACTACCAAAAAATTGTTTAATTTCAAACCATCTTTACTTACATTTTGAAAATCAATAGAAGCATTCATAAGTTGTATGAATTCTACCAGACTTATATCTACACCTTGGTTCTTTAATCCTGTCCTTATCACAGTCAGATTGGTAAACAAACTCGCAACTTTTACCTCCCCTGTAAAAAAATATTACATATTTGTCTCCGGTAATACACAAGACTATTATTTCATAAGATAACATAAATGCTTTCATTTTACTTAACTCAAAGTTGACAAAAACAACATTCAAAACAGAGACGATGTATTTACTTTAGATAACTCATAAAAATCACCAATACAACATCCTATGTTCAAGGTTGCTCACTAAATATACCCCACTTTGAAAATACACAGAAAACAGAAATAGGCTTTTCAATTTAGCTGAAAAGAGTAGGCACAGTAACATCTCTATCTACCTGTGCTCCATGCATCAACTGGCTGATGTGTAATTTCTAACACAAATATTAAAAAAATGGTTCCATTAACATTTCAAAGCAGAAAATGTACTAAGTTGTTAAGGTAGATATCACTGTTGATTTCTGACATTTGGTCAGATATGTAGACTCCTCTGTCTTTTTCCATGTAAAAACATGTAAAATATATAGCCCATGAACACCCACTTTTCATGTTATATTCTAAAACCATGTACTTTTAAGGAATTTTGGACAAAATTTTAAGAAGCTGACATTACTCCTTCACTGTTTTATCAAGATTTACAAATTTTTATACAAAGCCTATGAAAAACCTATATATGGATATTTCCTGCCAAATATTTTATTGTTTGGATCTCAAAATCAAGTGCATGAACCTATCATTTTTTCTTTCTTGTCAACCTTTCATTACGTCCTACTAATACAGAACACTTTTATAAAGTTCTAATTTCTTTCATTCAAAGGTGGCAAGTACCTTAAAAGGAAACTGGAAATTTGACAGAAAAAGGAAAGTTTAATGTAGCATATGATCCGATAGTTAAAGTTTATAACATACAACTTGCAATGAGTCTGATACATACCCAGTCTGATATATACCCAGTCTGATATATACCCAGTCTGATAATGACAAATCAATGAAGGCAAAAATCATCAACAAATGAAGGTGAATAATTAAAGGTACACAATCTGATCTAACAGTCACAGGTCTAACTGTGATACATTGTTTTGTATTAGGTATTACATTTCAAAAGATTATGAACATCTATCAACAAAATCCAGAGCCAAATTGCTGAAAAATAATGGTGAATTCTTGATCTAATTTCCAGACTGTCAACAATCACCAAAAGCAACACTCATAAATGTTTACACAATTCTTGATTGTAAAATAGACGAATTTCCAATTTCGTTTTATGAATGAATTACCCTGATTGACCCGAGGTCAATCGGAGTAAATTGCGTCAAGTAACATTGTGACGTCCAAAAAACTATATTGTGACATCAAATTTTTCCGGGAAAATTCACCAATTGGAAACTCGACTATTTTTGACTTTTGTCCCATCCACAATAAATCTATCCTCACTAATATTCACCATATGAAGCTTTCAAGGTAAAAATTTAATGTTTGGAATATATCATGACAAAAATTCTTGTCCCAATACTTTTTGCATGTCTTTGTACATGATAGTTTTGCTAACATGATAATTCATCAATTAAAAATGCACAAATTAGGAATGAGGTCTGTTGCATTCAGCTGCTAAGAGGTCAGCTTATCACAAAATACAAAAAAAAATTTGCAGAAAAATGATGAAGATAAAAGTCAAGTATTGCTATAATAATAAATCTACCTGTTATTATAAGATAACCATGATAAATTTATATATTTGTAATATAACCAGTAATTTGTTTTACAAGAATTTAATTCAAGCAAACAAATTACAAATTGATCTTTTCATATATATTGAAAGCTGAAACTTTTTACATGTGATATCATTTGCACCCACATTTTTCCCATGTTGATCCCTCTGTATTAGAATTCTTTAAAAACTAAACTCTTTTTTGTTCTTTAATTTCATTACAGAGTAAATATTACTTCTTCAATAATAGTTTACAATTTTAGACAAACAGTGACATAGATCTTTATAAATGAGACTTGAAAAAATCTAAGATATATCCCCTAGAGACTTCTAAATAGTTAGTTTGTATCTTGGGAAATCATCTCACTCTAAATACCAATGTCTTACTCATAATGTTACAGCTACAATACTTATACTCTCACATACTGTGAAGAATTTCTATCAAGACATTTTACTACATTTTACTTTTAAATGTCTTTTTCTTTTTGTGTGTAAACTGGAACTTTTGCTTCTCAAAATTGCATCATAAATCATAATAAAGTATGAGAGAAAGAGAAGGAGGGATCAGGAGCAAGAGGATATCTGATTTTGGCCTGATCCTGCAAATCCAGGGAAAATAATTCTTTCAAATCCAAAATTCCATTTAAATGACAAATTAAGTCCAAAAAAATAAATGAAAATGCAATTCCCTGACCATGTTGCAGGTTAATACGAAATTCCAAATAATAAATCAGCTGATCCAAGCATCCTGAAAATGGTCCTCATAATGTCATGTGAGTAGCAAAACTTTATTCATATAATAGGGTCTGTAAGTCTCGTTCAATTCTGAAACTTCCAGGAACATATATTGTACCAGGAAGTTACATTTTTAACAAAAACATAAGACATTTCAAGCAAAAATTTGAACGTCGTAATTTGAAACGTTGTATTTTGGGGGGAAATGATTTCAAATTTCAATTTTATCTTGAAATCATGGTGTCACATGATGAGACTTACAGGCCTTATGAGTAAGGCATATCCAAAACAGAAATGTGCAAAAGGAGTATTTGCAGGATTATATCCAAGTTGTGAATCATAATGATTTTCATTAATATAGGCTCTGTAAGTGTGGTCATGTGACCTCCAAGAATTTATGAGAAACGTTGTTACCGGGTATCATTTACCTATGTTGTACTATGAGAAATTGTTTGATTTTTGGTTCACAGCTCAAACTAGAGCTGTCGCCAAATGGCAGCCAGTTATACCCCAAGCTATCTGAACCCTGAATCAATATGGCAAGTGTGAATTTAAAGTGTGTGTGGACACAGTACAAATGTGGACACAATACAAGTATGGACACATTGATATACATACCCTCTTTTTTCAAGAAATTATTCAAAGAAGAATTATCTCCTTTTCAAAACTTCAGACAGCAACCATATCATTTCATCCAAATCTTCAGGTGGTATACTACAACTGTGTAACATTTCATCAAAATCCTAATACCCGTTTTAGAGAACATGCGCTGACAAATTTCGTCCTCATTTTCACCAGAAAATATTCAAAGATGAATTATCTCCCCTTAAAACTTTCGGGCAGCAACCATATTACTTCATACACATGTACAACTGTGCAACATTTCATAAAAATCCAAGAATCCGTTTAGGAGAACATGCGCTGACAAGGTTGTCCTCCCCTTTTGCCAGAAAATATGCAAAGACAAATTATCTCCCCTTCCAAAATTTCCGGCAGCAACCATATGACTTCATGCACATTTTCAGGTGGTGTACTACAACTGTGTAAAATTTCATCAAAATCTAAGCAGCCGTTTAGGAGTACATGTGCTGACAAGGTTCGGCCTCCCCTTTTTGAGAAAATATTCAAAGACAAATTATCTCCCCTTTAAAATTTCAGAAAGGAACCATATTATTTCATGCACATCTTCAGGTGGTGTACTACAACTGTGTAAAATTTCATCAAAATCCAAGTAGCTGTTTAGGAGAACATGCGCTGACAAGGTTCGTCCTCCCCCCTTTTCAAGAAAATATTCAAAGACAAATTATCTCCCCTTCCAAATTTCTGTATGACTTCATGCACATCTTCAGGTGGTGTACTACAACTGTGCAACATTTCATGAAAATCCAAGCAGCCGTTTAGTAGAACATGCGCTGACAAGGTACATGGACGGACAGACTGACAGGCGGACGGACGGACGGACAGGGTGATTCCTATATACCCCCCCAAACTTTGTTTGCAGGGGGTATAATAATAAAGTGTGATTCATTTTCTCTGAACCATAATATTATATTCTTCAAGAATTTAACACTTTATATCCTAAATAGAGACACTAGAGGTTGAAAAATAATAATGTATTTCCTTACTTATAAAATTGTTCACTAACGTCACGTGAAATATGGGTCACCAAAGTGAGAAAGTCAGACAATGATCTGGGGCAATGTTACAAAAATTCTGTGTGAAAGAAAGTTGGCAGGACAAATACAGGTAAAATCCTATCAGAGCAGGGGTGCCGTATATACTAAAACCTTACCCACTGTTGATCCATTCTTAATCTTATGGAATAATGACGATCCAATTTGTATATCTTTGTACATATCAGACACAGTGTCTTTGTCAATGTTATTGTATAGTGTATTCTCTATGTCACTGTACAACTGAGTAAAACTGAAAAAGATGGCATTGAATTCTTTCAAAATTTATAGATATGAAATTTATATGTAAGTTATGAAAACTATTGAATTTTATGTGAAACTCACCTCCAATATTAATATATTTCCCCTCAAGGGGTCTTGGAGAGGCTATTTTCTCCCAAGGGGTCTGGGAGGGCCCCTACTCACATAATCATGCAATTTATGTTATTGTAAGATAATGCATCATAATTAGGTGGTTTTGGCTTTCATGTATGGAAATCTATGAAATCACAAGTGCCGGTACCAAGTCAGGCTGTCATAAGTTCCTATCGTTTATGTTTGTCTTTTGTATTTTTATTGTGGGTTTTTTTTTGTTTTTGTTTTTTTTTTCTTGTGCAGTTCCTATTTACTTTCTGGCATGTGGCTATGTTTTTCGGCCATTGTAGGTGTTTCCTGTTATCTTTTTTATTCTATTTTTAGTAAAAATTTCTTGAATCACACTCCAAAGAAACGCCTTTTCAGATTACACATTGACTCTTCCAGCCTCTCCTTTTAGTGATCAAAACCTTAACACAGGATTTTGAATTATCCATTTTTTAAATCTTTTTTGTGATTATTTTATTAACAGAGGTAATTACACATGACTGTCTGATTCCTAGAATACTTTCACTATTTGGAAGAAATGATTGTTGGGCATAAAACATCTGATTACATATGTCAGTTAAATCAAGTGATATCACTAATGATGTCTACCCTACCCTGAGTAGGGCCTCAGATATATTCAATTGTTACTTCAATAGTGCCCCAACTGAAACTTACATAGACTTGTTAAAACTGTCCACAGTTCCCATGGATTCTGTTGGTGTCATCTGTTTGTGACATGTGTTGTTAAAGTTACAGAAGAAAGACTGAAGAAAGGGGAATAATCCTGCACTGGGCATAACTTTCCCGTCAAAATGACCTGCAATAAAACATTGTTTGTGAAGTTATTCCTGCAAAAGTTGTAGAAGCAATTTTATTTTACATTTTGTTCAGAAATTCAGATGCTATGATCTAAAATTTGCATATGAACAAGGATTTTAAGGCAGTACATAACAAAAATGTTTGGAGTAAATATAGGAACTACTTTTATTGCTTTTGTTAACATGGTGTTTATGTAAGCAAAAATACTGTCCTGTGAAATCGTGTCCGATTTGCATTCAAAACTCCCAAAGGGATTGAACGACATCATTCCAGCATTTTACTCTGTAATCGGACTTTATCATAGGTAACTATTGTTAAGCCAGACAGTATTTCATGGAAAACATTATTTCATGTTACATTAGTGGTTCTCCTGTCATTCAGAAAAAATAAACAGCCAGCAACTTTAATTACTTCATGACTGGTAAGCTTTACGAGGACAATAACTCCTTATAAAAAGTTGATCGGTTTACACTTCTTATTCTAACACAAGAACAATAATTAAGAAAAAGATTATTGTAAGCGGGCTCTATGTTAATTAGAACATGGTGAGATCTTATATTTGTTGATATTTTATACCAAGCAATAGCGAACTACAAAATGAGGACAAATATAATAAGGGCTTACCATGTTCTAGTTAGCATAGAACCCAATTGCAATAATCAATTTCGGTTCTAATTTGGTTTGGAAATGTTAAGAACATTTGAAGCGGTACTAGGAGGATATTTTCAAATGCCATTTTGGTCGCAAAAATTAAGCGAAATAGTCCATGATTTTTTTTAACATTAAGCCTTATTTACATAGGATAAAATTAATAACTAGAGAATGTGTCTGTAAGACACGGATGCCCCGCAAAAGATAACCTTATCATAAAATTAATTGTCATTGATGTGGGCAGTACTCACCAAGGCAATTAATTTGATGAAATACCATAGTCCTTTAATGTGTAGTTGTTGAGAAAATTGGACTTAAAGGCAAAACTTAACTAAATTCACCAAAGCATAAAATGTAGGTCAAGGCCACCTAATTGTCAATGATCTGGGCAATACTCATTAAGGCAATCAATTTGATGAAATATTATTGTTCTATAATGTGTAGTTGTTGAGAAATGGACTTCAAAAATCAACCAGAGTCACTGATGGGTAAAATGTAGGTCAAAGCCACCTAATTGTCAATGTTTTGGGTAGTACTCATCAAGGCAATTAATTTGATGAAATATCATTGTCCTATAATGTGTAGTTGTTGGGAAATGGACTTTAACCCAAAACTTAACCAAAGTCACTGAAGCGTAAAATGTAGGTCAAAGCCACCTAATTGTAAATGATTTGGGTAGTACTCATCAAGGCAATTGATTTGATGAAATATCATTGTCCTATAATGTGTAGCTGTTGAGAAATGGACTTTAACGCAAAACTTTACCAAAGTCACTGAAGCGTAAAATATTGGTCAAAACCACCTAATTGTCAATGATTTGGGTAGTACTCATCAAGGCAATTAATTTGATGAAATATCATTGTCCTATAATGTGTAGTTGTTGAGAAATGGACTTTAACGCAAAACTTAACCAAAGTCACTGAAACGTAAAATGTAGGTCAAAGCCACCTAATTGTCAATTATTCGGGTAGTACTCATCAAGCCAATTAATTTGATGAAACATTATTGTCCTATAATGTGTAGTTGTTGAGAAATGCACTTAAACGCAAAACTTAACCAAAGTCACTGAAGCGTAAAATGTAGGTCAAAGCCACCTTATTGTCAATGATTTGGATAATACTCATCAAGGCAATCAGTTTGATGAAACATCATTGTCCTATAATGTGTAGTTGTTGAGAAATGGACTTTAACAAAAAACTTAACCAGAGTCACTCAAGCATGAAATGTAGGTCAAAGAGTCAAACTACCTAGTGAACTGTAGTACTATCAAATATCTACCTATTGGCCTACTATTATTGTTCTACCTCTTACAGTTTCTGAGAAATGGACTTAAACCAGAACTAAACCGGACGTACGGACGTACAAGGGTAACACTATATGCCCCTTCCACATTCATGGGCAGGGCATAAAAATGTGTTATTCCCGTTTGAACTATTTACAGTTGAGATTATGATGTCTGGTATTCATATTGTGATGTCACCGAGAGCTCTATGCTTATTAGAAATTTTACGAAAGGATATGGAGTAAATGAACATGAGACCATAACACATATGTTAACTCCAACTGTAATAATTTTAATGAGCTGTATGGCCATTTCGGAAATTTATTCCTCATCAGCAGCACTAGAATAGAACCCTGTTTTGTTCTCAAATCGATTGAAGGACGCCATATTAAAACTCCTTACATAAAGCTTTACTTTTCTGTTCTTACACTGACCTACTTGCACTTGTGTCTTAAAACAATGCCATTAGACGAAGTATAAATAAACAAGTGTCTGTGCACTTACTTGTCTTCATCAACCCTTATATAGTAATGGAAATTAATGTAACCCTGTCTGAATTTATCTTTATATATCTTCCTTTGTCTGTGGTAACTTCCAAGCAGTAACCTGATTTTAGCTGTCTATAAATTATTTTATTGTCAGTGTGATATTAAATATGGAATTGTGACAAGGTAATTAATGATTCCTATAATGGATTTTCTTCTGCTTTGTAATGTGAAGACACTCTTTAGTGCTCTACCAAAGCTTGTACTTTTTGCTCTTAATCTTAAATACACTTTAATGGAGGGCTATAAATCTAAACCAGGATTTGTCGGAAAATCTTCTACAAATATAACCTAATAAATCTTACTTAATGTTTTCAATTTACATTTTATTTTGATTTTTTCTGTAATGGCCTAAGTATAATAACAAAACAATAAAATTTCTTGCTGTTCTGGTTTACTTACATTCATGATGGTATGTTTTTAAACCAGGACTGGTCCTAATACCAACTAGAATCAGGAATAATACTAGAGGTGCTATTAACTCTACTAAAAGGTGATACTACAAAATAAAAACAGTTTTTTTTTCAGAATCAGAATTATATACAGATAAATATTGTCTGGAATTTCAGAAAAGGTATATCAAGTATTTCAATGTTTGTTAGAATTCTGAATAAGATAGCATAGCTTGTATGGCATACCTAAATGGACAATCAAAATGTACTTCATTTCTCATTTTCCTAATTTCTCAAATAGAATCGTTCATTTTCAGCTTAACAAAATTAAAATCTTGAAACAAAAGTATATCCAAGACTGGTATGTACAATTTAGGAACTATAATGGACTACTATTTTACCTTTTGTCTCTTTCTTAGTGTAAAATTCTTCCAGGAAAGCAAATAAAGCTGTCTCCAGAAAACCATTGTTGTAGTGTAATAACCGATATTATATCTTCATATTATACACTAAAACCAAAACAAAAAATAAAAAAACAGCATTGTTTGTAATAGAATGAGTAGAATTACAGTTAAGTCTTCATTATCTAAACCAGAATGACTCGAAACTCCCCTTTCCTTAAAAAATTTCAGTCATATATTTGAATATGCATTTCTGTTTTTAAACATTTATTTAATTTGAATATTTCTAAGGATAATAGCTACAAAGATTCTACTGATTTTATTACATGTTCAATTGACTGTTTAAATCAAATGAATTCTTGAAAATAGAATATTTTTTATTAATACTTATAAAATACGACAATTAAAGCATTGTTCCCTTGTGCGGGTTTTACCATGAAGATGTACTTGTAGAGACTTTGTCTCACATGCATTTACTCCTTATCCCTTCATTATAAATTCATTTGTTCAAAAAATAAACTGCAAGATATTTCATATTTAAGGTTTGAATATTCAATAAACAATTAATCTAAAACTGTAAAATGAAATATAAAAGTCCAACTTACCAACAAAATGTCAATCTAAATCTCCACACAATAGCTTTGTCGCTAAATATTTCTAATTAAGTTTTCAATTATTTTACAATTAAATTTAGTCAATACAATAATAAAACACAGATAATAATAAGGAAAGTAATAATTATTTTTGAGAATTATACATGATACAAGTCCTTCCTGGTGGAATGACATCTCTGGTACCTCAGGCCATTCTGTATAGGTAGGAAGAATTATCATGTCATTTCTGTAATAAACAATTTCAAGACATATACCCAACAAAAATATAACCACATTCCCCAAGTGCATACATTGCACTTTTTGTGTTTTAGCCTTTAGAATGAAATGATTTTATGCACAAGAAAGCAACTGTGAAAACACATCAAATATTAATTGATTTTTTTTCCATTGAAATTCTTCAAATTATCAAAACAGATAATTTTAAACAATTTTTTTTTAATTATTGAAAGAAATATAATAAGAGTTGTAATGCATCTAGACTAAAAAAAATGCAAGAAGATTTTTTTCTAATTTTGCTATAACAAGAAAGTTATAAAATGTACTTTTACCTTAGTCTACCTATGTCTTTTCCAAATGCAGGAGCTGAGATTGCACCTCTATATTTGGCTCTATTTCTTCCATGTCTATTTCATGTCTACTTGAAAAATTTTGAAAAAAATACCGGTAATAGGTAAATTTGTCAGGAACAGCTTTTGAAAATAGCCAGATTCCGATGCTTTTTCTATATAGGGAGAAAAATTCAATCATTTTCTAATATGAATAACACAATAGCTATTCTTTTTATCACTTTGGAAGTATGAAATAAAAAGCAGGGATTACTGATAATATTTTTTTAGAAATCATATTTCCCTTACTATCTCTTAATAAATTACCTCCCCTTAATTGAAAACGAGTTTAACAAAATGTCATATATTTTGAATGCTAACCATGCATCCATGCTGAATAAAGATTGCTCATTTGATTAATTATCAATAAGCTGTACAAAATAATTTTGACATTGGAATTGAGAATTCATAAAGTGCTCAAGAAAATGACACAAAGAAAAAATTTTGAAAGTAATTTTTCTAATACAGCATAGACCTACAAAAAATATGGGACAACTAAAATGGTTTTTGTTTGTGTGGTGAAACTTTAAAGAACTTTAAAGAACCAGTCAAATTTTTCTCTGCATCACATAGTGATTTCCCTCTGAAATTAGATATATTATCAGAATTTAATGAAACTTTCACAGAATCTTCAGTGCATATTGCCATTGTGCACCAGAATTTTTAATTCAAAATTATGATTTGACTTGATTTTTTTTTCATTGTTGATTTTTTTTACTTCTGGAATCAAATGGGGGAGCGGGGTATACTTAATTGAATTATGCTCACAGTTTTTCTAGTTTCTAGTTGTCTGCAGATGATTTTTGTTCATTTATATCATGTCTCTGGTACATGATATGTTGTCTAATTCTATTTTTTTCATGTTTTTTTTTTCAAATATAGAACCGTATATGAAAGAACTTTTATACTGGCATATGCAAATTAGTTCCAGAGTACATTTCTACACTGTATTAATGTGTTCATTCCAACAGAAAACTTACACCACTGTATTTGTATCATGGAAATTCTACCTTATTAAAAAAAAGAAAAAAATATAGTTTTGGTGTTTACTCTAAAAAAAAATACAGTTTTGGTGTTTACTCTAAAGAAAAAAAAATACAGTTT
>MJUU01028515.1:0-31695 GCA_002080025.1 Modiolus philippinarum
GTTAAATTTTGAAAAAAATCCTTGATTTGCTTCTTTATTATGTTTATACATGTAGTAGTTGAACTGAATACAAATAACCATAGTGGATTGCAGCAAAGGGTTTGGTTTGTCCTGATGTTATTTTCTGTATAGGAGGGAACGTGATATGACAAAAAACAAAATTTCAAAATAAAGTGATATTATGTACATCAGTTTGTCGTATCACTTTATTTTGAAATTTGTTTTTATTGTCAATTTCTTCATAACAGTTGATCTTTTTCTCACACTGGTTTGTCATGCCAATTAATTCTGCCGCCGTGAGCGGTCCCGGCTTATGAATAGGCCCGCAACATAATCTGAGCTTGGAGTATGAGTCTTCCTAACAGAGGACCCCGAGGGAACCCCGGGATATAGAAACAGGACCTAGTATCTCCGGCTTGCGGGGTGTGACCCCTCCTAAACGGAGGCTGACCTCGAAGGTCCCGGGATATAGAAATAGGACCCATTCCGTGGTTGTGCGGGATTAATAAATACACAACCCATCTTTCGGATGGGATGTAAACTAAGGTCCACGTGTTGGAAGAAATGCCACGCTTCTTGCACGTTAAAGAACTCTTGTAGCAAGCTCTTTTTGGGGTGGTCCGTACGTGATCGGCTACAAGGCTAAATTCCCCGACCTTGACGATTTCACCCTACTTTTCCAGTGGCAGTCAGAATTTCCCGTCCCATGGCCCTTTCCATACCCCAAAGTGATTATTTATAAACAAACTTGTTCTCGTCTTGATATAGCTGAAATATTGCTGAGTAGACGTTAAACAATATTCAATCAATTAATTCTGAAATTTGTTTTTATTAACTTATGAACCATTTGTTTCACACTTCGCATTTTTTTTTTTTTTTTTCCTTTTTTTTCATTTCATATTTGCCCTCGCCATTCATTTCCACTTTGTTTCCTGTCCTTTCCTGTCCCTACCAATGATCGATTCTTTTTCCCCAACATTTAAACGCCTTATTATGAGTGTGTTCAAGATCGGCCAATATCAAATTTTTCGGCTCGCTGCACCACTATCCCACCTGCCTTTGATTTAGCCTGATTTTTAATTTAAAAATTAATTAAATGTGTTTAAAAGTAATACAAATAGTTAGGAGTATTTTTATTTCAAAAGGACTTGAATGGAGCCACTTTTCATATTTTCTACTTTTTGAAAATTCGCAGTATTTCCCAGGACGGTAATAACCAGTGTGAATTACAGCAACTGGTATTTCCAAGCCAACACTGCAATGAAGTCCAATGCACACACTATATTTACAATTTTAAAACAGTCTCGAGACAGAAAGATAACAGGTGTTACTAAGTGTTCAAAGGCGGGTCAAAAGTGTTTCTTGGCCAGTAGTGTGTAATATTGAATTTGCAAGGCATATAATTGATTGATTGATTGTATATTGTTAATGTCTGTCTGATATAATACAAGCAAATACAAGAACAAAATGTAAATAATGACAGCACACACATATTCACTTGGAAACTAAACTACCTAAATAGTCTCAAAACGATCAATCTATTTTTTTCAGGATTGTAGTCTTTGTTTTCTATACTAGTAATAACACACATTCATTGCGGAATCTTTTAATGTTTTTGGAAGAAAAATTGGTTGGCTTTGGGAGTGATGGAGCGTCCAACACTGTCGGCAGGAAAGGTGGCGTTGCTGCTTTACTAAGAGAAAGTGTCAATAATGAGCTAATAAATATTCATTGTTTTGCCCCATAGGCTTGAACTGGGTTTCCGGGATGTATTTAAAAAAATTGTGTGAAAAGCTAATGTCTCTTCTCATTGGCCTATATTACTTTTATATGAAGTCATACAACAACAACAGCTCTACCGCCGTGCGCGGTCCCTGCTGAAGAATAGGCCCGCAGCATCCTCTGAGCTTGGAGTATGAGCCATCCTAACAGAGGACCCCGAGGGAACCCCGGGATATAGAAATAGGACCCAGTATCTCCGGCTTGCGGGGTGTGACCCCTCCTAAACGGAGGCTGACCCCGAGGGTCCCGGGATATTAANCACAATAATACACAAGATGACATACAGTGATAATTAATATATGAAAATAATCAATGCAAATATTATAAAGGTGTGAGTAATGATATAATGAAATACTGATAGAAATATAAATAAAAGTACATTATAATCTAAAACACTACAAATACTAAGCAGAGTCGAGCTAATTGGAGAATCTTTTAGAATGTATAATAAAATTATGCACATTGCGAAAAATAACAGTGTTTGTTCCTTGGTCAAGCATATCTGAACCAAATAAAATAATGTCAATAGTTGGTGTAATATAAGGAAGAAGGCTATCGATATATTGTATTCTAATGTTATGAAAGATCGGACATTCAAGAAAATAATGTATAGCATCTTCAAATGGACAACCACAATCACACTTTGGATCATTACATAAGTTGACTAAGAAAAGATCGGCTTTCAGTTGACTACAACGGTGACGTAATTTAGTATGCCAAATGTTCACATTTCTAGAACCAATCAAATAGTAAGAAGGAACAGTAAAATTATCTTTTGTATGAGAGATGTATTTAAAAAAAATTGTGTGAAAAGCTAATGTCTCTTCTCATTGGCCTATATTACTTTTATATATGAAGTCATACAACAACAACAGCTCTACACGTCACTCGTAGCATAAGGCAATGAAGTTATTGATGTTTGGATCGCTAGTCATGTCGGGGATCTATGGAAACACAGATGCTGACCATGAGGCCAAGGAGGCACTAGATGACGAGATGGCGGATTGTCCAGTAACCTACACTGACATGAAGCGTTTAATCGTTAAATACATTTTAAAGTTATGGCAGGCCGAACGGGATCTGCGAATAAACAACAAACTGCATGGAATACAGTCAGACGTCGGTAAACAATTCCTGCGGTAAAACCGTAGGGAACAAGTAGTGTTGACCCAATTGTCGTGGGCTTCAATCTTGCTTATTTGGAAAGCAGGGGAACTGGATTGAAGGCACGTTTAAAGATTAGTTAAATAAACTTCAATTCTGCTATTTAATTCTCAGACTCAGCCAAAGCACATGGTTTTTTTTACACTAATCAACATACTAAAAACATAGCATACAATCCCGACCTAAGGACAAAAACATGCTAAATTATGTTCCGTATTTCCCGCAACCAGATATTACAAATACAGATATATAACATCCCCGCCCCCTGAAGAATTTTGGAAACAAAATTTGTCTGGTTGCTGGAAATGACGGGTCATCCTTTACATAGACAATTCAATCAAAAGTGCTGAAAGGTACTCTTCACTCTGTACAATTTAATCTACTCCACTCTATACTTGCGTTCTTATCAGTATGGCATATTTGTTGATCTGTTGGATTTCAAAGTTTAGTTAAACAACATCAAGTGAAAAAAAGTGCTTAATTCATGGTGATACTAGTAGAGACCCTAAACTCTTAGAATTTTAAATAATACTATCCAAAAATTAACAAATACTCGCACACTCAAACTAAGCCAATGGTTCTCGAGATAAATTTAGAAAAAAATACTCATTTGCTCATAGATACAATTCTATTAGATAATATCATGAAAAATATACGGGTTTTGTTTCTAGCAAACACTCAACACTCTGACACTATAAATTTTACCAACTCAACTCTAGCAAGTTATTAGGAATTTCAAGTAAGATATGTACCATATTGTCATTGTCATATTCAAATTAATGTCGGGAAAAAGAGAAAAAAAACTTTATAACAATTGAAAGAAAAAAAAAATCATCAAGTCATTGATTTCAAACCAAATTAACTATTATTTACACAAAGTATTTGTTTAATTATGATTGTATACGTGGCGATGCTATCATCACCAAACATGAAATATCAAAAACTGTCCAATGTGTTGTTTCTTCCTTGTAATTTTGTCAAATTGGAACATCGTAACAGCTATTTTCATAACAATGGCGATGCTATCATCACCAATAAAATGTCATGAATATACAAACTACAGAATCGGACATCTAATTCAAAATACTGATCCACTCACTGTGATATAACTATCAGTTTATCTCTCGGTCAACAAATAAATGGCGATGCTGTCATCACCAAGCAATATTCATGTTTCATTTATCAAATTTGTTACAAATATAAAAGTAAATAAACAAAAACGGTGATGGAAATATTTCAAATGCAAATTTAGCGATGCAATCATCACCATTCGCAAATAGAACATCATGTCATTTTAATCAATCAATGGCGGTGGTCTTGTTATCAATATTTGATGTGCTTTAGGCGGCAACTTGGAAAGTGGTACCCATATAGCATTTTGTGCAGGCTCCCCAACTAATTGTATTAAATAATTGAAATGAGCATCCTGTTTACGCTTTGCTAGAATACGTTTAATTTTCATATGATTGTCATTTGATGAGTCAATATCATCAGGGTTAAAATGGTTTTCATCTCGATAACGCACAGGCTTCTTTATTTGTCGTTATGGTCTACTCGACATCTCTGTACATTTTTCGGGAACACTGTCATTGGAGATTTCATTGTTTTCTGATGTATGTTTTGGCAATAAGTCATTCATTTCATTTTTGAAATCCTGATCGCTGGTGTTATTTGGATCATTTTTAGAGTCTTGGTTGTCCTGAGAGTTGTTATCGAGTAATGTCTGGCCATGGTGCCCGTAAGTGCGCCAACTTAAGCCTGTTGATATGTACTGGGCGTCGAAAAGTTCTTTTCCCCGTTGGGTCTCTCAAGATCACCAAATGCGGACTTGGAATATTATAAACAACAAATGGTCCGTCAAAGGTATGCTGAAATTTTCTGCCTTGACCTACAGGTTCTCTAGTAAGGTATACATAGTTTCCTACGGACAATTTTAACTCGTGAATTGTTTCATTTTCTATAGTTGTCATTTGTTCTTGAGCTTTAAGAGTGTTAGTTTTTACTTGTTCTCGAATAACAGTCAAGCGAGAAACTAAATTTTGAATATAAGAATGTGCATCTTTTGGAATGTCTTTGAAATCAGTAATGTAAGAAGACGACAATGGGAAATTAGGTCTTTTTCCGTAAATTATCTCAAATGCAGAGTATTTTGAACTTGAGTTGACACAGCAGTTTATGGAAAAAACAATACCAGGTAACATCTCCCATTGTTTATTATCAAGCACATATGGAGTGAGCCGTTCGGCTAAAGTCCGGTGTGTTCGTTCACAACGGCCCAGACAGTGTGCATCATACTAGGAGTTAATTCTTGTTGGACATTCAACATTTTACACACTTCCACTGTACATTTACCAATAAACTCTGACCCTTGATCTGATATAACAGTGTTACATACACCAAATGTACAAAACAAATAAAATATGGCTTGAGATACAGATAAAGCGTCACAATTTCGCAGTGGCAATGCATATAAGAAATTGCTAAAAGAGTCAACTGCCGTGAACACATATGTATTTGCATTATTGGATGGGACGAGGGGTCCGAAAAGGTCCATCTGCAATACCTGAAATGGCTTATTTGGTGTTGGAAAAGGCACTATTTTAGACTTTGTTTTAACATTGCTCACTTTGCGTGACTGGCATTCATGACAAGAACGTACGTAGTCACTTATTATTGTTTCCATCCGTGCGAAATAAAAATGCTCTTTAACAGAGTCTAATGTATTTTGTATCCCACTATGCCCACCTATTGGGGAATCATGAGCAACTTGCAGAATTTGTGGTATAAGTTGTTTTGGTATCACTATTTGAAATTGATTTAAATTCTTCGCCCGTTCCGACTTTGCTTTTCTACTGTGATATAATATCTGGTCCACTAAAATGAAATCGGGCGATTCTAATAAAATTCGTCGTGAGTGCTTCTGTGATTCTGGCAAGATATTGCTCTCTAAATATGCAATAATATTAACAAGACTATCGTCACTTCTTTGTAATTGTTTTATACTAGACATATTTACACTTTCGTAACCATTAATTGTATGTGCTAAAACATGATCAACATTTTTGTTACTTAGTCGCTTTTTGAATCGTGGTTGTTCATGAGAAAAGGGTTCATCGGTGTCTGCATCATAAGAGTCATCATCGGGATTTTCTTCGATTGACACAATGTGTTCAGTGGTTTGTTGTTTGAATTCAAAATCCCTGTTTTCAGCAATTTTCATAGCTTGAACAGTTTCATTCAAATTGAAAAGATCTACAAATTTGACTCCATCGGGTAATTTGATATCTCCTGTGTTTTCAGTAACAAGCGGAAAAAACGGATCATCCTCATTCGGACTTTCAATTGGTTTATCCCTGGGGTTTTCACACCTGGATAGTGCGTCCGCAACTTTCATTTGTTCAGCTGGTTTGTATTTTATTTCAAATGTAAATTGTTGGAGAATGGCCAACCATCTCTCATAAATAGCGCCCTTAAATTGCTTCATAAATAATGGTTGCAAGGCCTGGTGGTCGCACTCAACGACGAATTTTGTACCACGCAAATAGTCTACACAATCCAAGATACTAGTCACCATTCCTAACAATTCTAACTTTGTAGGCCCATAAGACTGTTGCCAGCGTGATAACGATTTTGATCCAAAACGTATAATGTTTTGTTTTTCCTTAGTGGGGTCCATCTGGTAGAGCATATAACCGATTCCCTTGGATGATGTATCAACTGATAAAATAAATGGCAAATCAAATCGCGGAAAACTAAGAGCTTCAGAATTTACAAGATGAAATTTAAGATTTTGAAATGCAGTTGTTTGTTCAATTTTCCAATCAAATTGTTGGTCCTTTTTAAGTAGTTTGGTGAGAGGGCTAATGAGAACGCTGAAATTTGGAATGAATTTTTTAAACCAGTTAAAATATAGTCCAATTACGCGCCTTAACTGTTTTACATTTCGTGGTTCCGGAAAACTAACAATAGCTTTCACCCTATCTTTTGGTGGTCTTATGCCATGTTTTGAAATCTCATGTCCGAGAAAAACACACGATTCTGCAGCAAAATGACACTTTTTTGGTTCTTATTTAAGTCCTGCCTCTCGAAATCGTTGAAAGATTTCCTGTATATCAGCTAAATGTTTTTCAAAAGTTTCAGAAAAAATGAGGACATCGTCAATATAGCATAAATAATTTCTAAATTTCAACCCATGAAGCACTTTGTTTATTAATAGCTGAAAAGTATTGGGAGACGTTTTCAACCCCATAGGTAGTCTTAAAAATTTATATGTGCCGAAACACGTATTGAAAGCTGTGTATCTTGAAGAATCCTTTGAAATACCTAGCTGGAAAAAACCAGAAGAAACATCTATCGAAGTTATAAAATTCGGTGTGATTTCTGAAAAAGATTCTGTGAGCTCTTGAAGGTTTGGAATTGTATAATTGAACTCTTGAGTTTGTGAATTCAGATGACGAAAATCACAACAGAACCTGTAACTTTGAGAAGAATTTTTATTATCATGTGAGTGATTTCGCTTTGTAACCAGTAAGACCGGACTTGTGATAGGTAGCTCTTCAGTTTCATCGACGGGCACAATAATTCTTTGTGGAAGCAAATTATCAAGTTGCTCTCTAAGAATTTCTCGTTTAAAAGGTGGCAAACGGTATGGTTTCTGGTGCTTACTAATAGCATCCGGTTTAAGGTGTATCTTGTGTTCCACTAAATTTGAATATCGGAGTTTTGGATTTTCTTTTTTACAAAAAGATCAAAGTTACTAAACAAACACTCGGCTATTTCTGATTTCTGGCTATCAGTTAATTGTTCAGATATATTGAAATCTTTCTTGATAGTATCAATAATCTCCGCCCTTTTTGTGTTTTCATACTGGGGTTGAGAAATATAGAATCCACAATCGCATCGAGTGAGAAACGACATTTCTACACTAGAGATAGTTAAATTTTCAAATATTTTAAACGCGAGGCTTGCCGAGCGTTTAAAATATTTGAAAATTTAACTATCGAGAGCATGGTCGCCTTTTTTCATGACGTCACAATGGTAAAGTTGGAAAACGGCAAACAAATTTGACGTCATAATTGAATTTCATCCAATCACTTGCCGAGAACAACATTCTCTCTTGAGAGGAGAAACATATTTCTCTAACCGCTCAGGAAACGTGAAAACAGGACAGAAATTAGAGAAAAAGTGATTCCCGTATTAAGTTCATCACCTACTACCTGAATATTTTGAACTTCCGGTATGTTCGATTCTTCTGGCCCGCCGTGCGCGGTCCCGGCTGAAGAATAGGCCCGCAGCATCCTCTGAGCTTGGAGTATGAGCCATCCTAACAGAGGACCCCGAGGGAACCCCGGGATATAGAAATAGGACCCAGTATCTCCGGCTTGCGGGGTGTGACCCCTCCTAAACGGAGGCTGACCCTGAGGGTCCCGGGATATAGAAATAGGACCCATTCCGTGGTTGTGCGGGATTAATAAATACACAACCCATCTTTCGGATGGGATGTAAACTCAGGTCCACGTGTTGGAAGAAATGCCACGCTTCCTGCACGTTAAAGAACCCTTGTTGCAAACTCTTTTTGGGGTGGTCCGTAGGTGATCGGCAACAAGGCTAAATTCCCCGACCTTGACGATTTCACCCTACTTTTCCAGTGGCAGTCAGAATTTCCCGTCCCATGGCCATTTCCATACCCCAAAGTGATTATTTATCAACAAACTTGTTCTCGTCTTGATATAGCTGAAATATTGCTGAGTAGACGTTAAACAATATTCAATCAATCAATCAATTCTTCTGGCAAAGAGACATATGTGTAATCATCAGATAATATTGAAAAATCGGCAATAGTCCTCCCTTTGGGAATTATTATTTTATTATTACTGGCATTTAACAATTTGACAGGTACTTTGTGATTAACTGGAACGACCACTAGTGATTTTGCCACCATAAGCCCATGATTAACTGAAAATTTACTGTTCACACATATACCTTGTACACCAACCGTTATGTATTCCGGTAATTTCCCGAATGCAAGATATTCGGAATTTGGTTGAATTTCCAACCGCTTTGTAGTTTTTACTGGCGTATTTTTCTGATTGCAACTAAAATCTAACCCAATGTTATTCGATTTTAAATACTCAGTGCCAAGAATAAGAGGGTGTGAGGCCATTGGAAGAATATATACCTCTATCACTTCCTGTACTGAATGAATAGTGGTTTCAATTTTTGCCACGCCATAAATTCGAATTTTGTCATTATTTGCAAGTCTAAAACTAAGTTTGTGACGATCAGAAATTGAATCATACATTGATTTTGAAATCACATTTATTGAACTTCCAGTATCGACAAGGGCGGCTACTTTTAGTTAAATAAAACGGGAATATACAAAAACTTAGCGTTGTCACTCAATCTCTGATTTGAATCGGCACTTATGGACGTGGTCGACCCGGACGAGTGTGCCTGTCCCCCGGGTTGTATCGGTTTCCCTGTGCATACATTTCAAGTTTAATGCATGTTGGTGCAAAATGACCCTGTTGGCCACAAAGTTGACATTTTTCAGATGACTGTAATGGACCACTCCCATTCCAGTTACAATACCCCTGGAAGTGACCTAGACCTTTACATTTCCTGCATTCAAAACGGGACTTATCATGATACTCAGTATTCGGTTCCCTTTTTTCACAAGTGGTTGGACTCTCTTTCACGGACAATTGACTTTTGACAAGGTCGGTTAAAACAGCAACTTGATTTTGAAGCTCTTTTATGGCTTCGTCTGAAGATTGTGAAGTTTTTAATTGTTCATTTGCTTGTTTATTACCAACTTTTAAAGCATTAACTGACTGATCATGTTGTCTGTACCCACAGGCTTCAGCCATCTTGGCTGAAGTTAAAGCTTCTTGAGCCCCAGCAGGTTGACCTGCGCGTACAAAGAATGCCATTTTCTTGGGCATGCCACTAATAAATTTTGCTACTACCTCATGTTCAGGTTTTTTTAATATTTGTGCTTTCTCTAACAATTGACTGAAATAATCCTCTAAAGATTGACCGGGTGATAGTATCATGTTCTGAAAAATTTCGCTCTCCATGATTACAGTAGCACTTTGCCAGTTAAAGTTAACGTACTTTTCATTGAACAAAACGTGTATCGTTGCCCAGGAGAGCTTTGACTCGTCACTTAAGGAATTAAACCAAGTTAATGCCGGGCCCTTTAGGTGCAAGTGAAAGGCAGCAATTCGTCTCTTATCGGACTCTAAATCATGTAAAAGGGCATACGATTCGAATTCACTAAGAAAACCTTTTGCATTGTCTTGGGGATACCCCGAAAATTCTCGACATTTCACTAATTTGCTCATTGTTGTAAAAGGGAAATGAATGCTAGGTATATCTACAGAATCTTTAGGAACTGGAACTTCGGTTATTGATCTAGGGGTTGAATGAATATGATCTGCACCGCTTTGTGAATTGATTTGATAATATTGGTCAAAACTTGAATGAATACTATTTTTATGAGTGTAGGACTGAATGTCTGAATCGGAGTGAATTTCGTTTTCTACTAAAAATCGCTCACTTAGTACTGAAGAGTCACTTTCTGTTTCAGTATCGCTTGAACCGGGATTATGCTCAACAGAGGGTAGGTCACTAAATGGTACGAAAAAGCTTACATTCATATTACAATGAATTTACAAATACGGTCGCACGTAGGCGATACCATCATCACCAAACCAATTTTGCTCCAGAAAAATAAATGAATACTGTATACATGTACCTGTGATTATGTTGATCTGTGATAGAAGTGGCGATACTATTATCACCTAGCGAAAAAGAAAATTATAGGAAATACACATTGATTTTGTTTTTCTCATGACGTGTGAAACAGAAATCACTGGTGATACTATTATCACCTATACTTGAAACAGTAGACAAAAATGCATATAAGACAATATAAATGTTTCTAATACACACCAACAAAAATTCCGATACAAAACGTGGCGATACAATTACCACCAAATCACTGAGCAGAGCAATCTCTTTGCGCTAGCTCGAAAGTTCTTAAAAGCCATAGTCTCGCCAACGCTGGACATGGATGAATGCCATCAAGGTAAAAGTAATAAAATTTTAAAGTGTATCTTGAAGTGGATTGTGAACGGTCTTTCCTACAATTCTGGAGATCACAATTAAATTTTGGCGAATATCGGCTTAGTAAAATGTTTGTTTCACGTAAAAAACTATTTATTTGGTCTATTTGGTCCACCAACAAGAAATCGTCATTCTTAAACTGTCCAGGTGCCTCCTGTTTTTATAAGCATTCCAATGAAATATACAATAATAAGGCAGTTCTAAAAATACAGGTTTTACCGTGGGAAAGTCCGATAAGAAAGAAGATATATCTTTATAAATTTTGATCAGTTTATGGACAGATGAGTTGTCCCGTGATTTTAATTCAATGAAGTCGCCATTTTTACTAGTAAGGTTACAGGTTCCGACCCAAATATACAGTAAAATTTTAGGATGCCTTTGAAGTTTAATTTCCAGATTGTCCTTTAAATACTCCAGCTGATTGTCAGCAGTTGCACCGCTTGCATACCACCACTGAAGCTTTTGCTCTGCCCTTGAAATAACTTCTTGTCGAAGGTACTTAGCCTTACTGTCGCTTAAAATTACTGGTGTATACTCAAGATGAAAGTTTGTTTGTATGGATTCCAATCTACGTATCTGCTTGTTTAACTGGTTGTGGCTCATCACGTCACGTTCACATTGTCAGATTGTGTCACTGAATGTCACTTACAGGATCTTCCTTTAGAGTTCTCCACCATGTCGTGGGCTTAAATCTTGCTTATTTGGAAAGCAGGGGAACTGGATTGAAGGCACGTTTAAAGATTAGTTAAATAAACTTCAATTCTGCTATTTAATTCTCAGACTCAGCCAAAGCATATGGTTTTTTTTTACACTAATCAACATACTAAAAACATAGCATACAATCCCGACCTAAGGACAAAAACATGCTAAATTATGTTCCGTATTTCCCGCAACCAGATATTACAAATACAGATATATAACACAATGTCGTATTCGACATACTAGAACAACTCATAGTTTTTATTCTCACAGTGATGACCGACCTGATTGTATTCCATGCAATTGTCCTTATACAATCCAACATGTTTTAATTGAATGTCTAGATGTTGCCGATACCAGGCGTGATTTTTATTCTGCTGATTGTCTTAAAGACCTAAATACAAACGTCGCTGGCGACAAAATCGTTCAATTTTTAAAATCGATCAATTTATTTAGTAAGATATAAAAGGATTTATGCTAAAGTTCTAATATTGTAAAAGTGTAACTGATATTTCTCCTATTATGTTTTTTTTTATATTTTACACTCTTATTTTACTTGAATAAAGCTTAATTGTTTTATATTGATATTTTATATACTTATTAAAATTGTTCAACATACTTAACAGTTCTCGCCACAATATAGCTGAAATTGGCGTAAAACATCAATCAAACAACAACAACAGAGCATTGATTGAAAGTATCAGTGTAGTAGGTACTGGAGTATTTCCAACTAAGGTGACTGGAACCCGGTGGCTACCCAACTGTCAAGAAGCATAGAAAATTTAATGAAAACCTACAAAGCTTATGACGCACAGCTGTCAACTCCCAGTCTTTAGCAGAAGGACTATGCAAACTCATGTTGGGGAAGGATATTTTGGCTTTTATTCTTTTCCTTAAGATAATTCATTTCACATAAACATTTCATCAAATGGAGGCATATTAAGTAAATTACACGAGATAAAATTCCTATCTGTATCAATATAGTACACAAAAAAGTCTTTTTCAAGCTGTATCCTAGTATTGATATGAATACAAATGAAAGCACTTATTGTATTAATATGTGGTCTGTGGTCAGGCAAACAATTTGGTATTTTTGTATACTTTATCACTAAATATAGGTAGTTGAAGCTACCAAAACAATCAATTTTTAACATCGTAACATATCCCCGTCATGTATCATATTTGTCTTGTGGACACAAAAACATTTCTAAGAGTTAATACATTTCATTGAATAAACCTTGCTGCGTGCAGTAAATGTTTTATACATAATTTATGATCGTAACCTGTAAAACACATCACACTGACAAGTTTGCAATAGCAAACAAAAAAAACTTTTCATGGTTGGCTGCAGACACAAATAATTATTATTGCTCTGAATTTAAACGTGAATTTTATTTCAGGAAATTTTAAATGCTCAGATGAAGTTATGTTGAAAACTCCAGAAACCTGAATCGTCATTGGCTAACTTACTTCTGGGTTGAATCTACTATAGAATTATTGCCCGAGTACGAATCAAGGTTAACAAACATTTTTTTAACCATAAGAGACACACCTCTTACTTCCTCTAAAAATAAAATAAAACTTTTCTAAAATGTAGTCAGAAATCAAAAGCAAATCAGTAAAAATATATTTCTATAATGGGCTATACAATGTCTCTTATAAATGGCCCACTTTGCAACTGAATTTCAAGTCAGTAAGTTCCAACTTGCACTTCCTAGATGTAAAGAAGTTTGAACGACTCATCGCGACTTCAAGATAAAAACAACAATAAAAGCACTGCTTCATTGCTTGATGTGACTATGTATTGATTTGGATTCTGGTTCTTCTATCTATATTTACTCTTTATGCCCTCATTTGTACATTTATGATTTATGATATTACTATGCCAGTTTCAATTTCATATCAATGATAGGGAGATTACCAGTCTTACGGAGATGCTTAGCTTGACTAAGGCTATTGTCTTTTATGATAGTTTCTTTGAAACTGAAAGTCAAATGTAGTACAACTGACAAATCAGTAAGGCTTCTCCTTTCCTTCCCTATGCAGTCCGCCATATTGTTTACGCCAGAGACGACCTTGTCCTCTTTCTGACATGAACATTCATTAGTTCCTCATTAAGAAACGGGTATGCATTCATCTCGTTTATGACTTGTGCTAGTTATCATGGGTCGTACACCGTTCTTACATTCCAGATATTTTACTCGTGATATTCTGCGTCTTCCTGGCTGCATAAAGCTGTATGTTGTTTCCTGGTTTCCGTTTCTGTAGTTTAGACATTTTCCAATGTTCCGGTGACCTGGTTGTTAAAACCTCGTTCAAAAATATACCCTCGTCGCCCTCCTTTCTGTAAAAAGGTAATGTTACATGTGGTTTAAATTTGAAAAACTCCTTTAATAGTAGTTAACTTTTTATCTGGAAGTTTTAACCCTTCATGTCAGGTACATTTTATGTATCTTCAATTTTATTTTATAATCTACTTAGTAAATCTATTTAATTAATTGTTTGGCATTAAAAATGTGAATCTTTTTGGTACATGCATGTGTTGCGCAAACATTTTAATTTACTATTAGACAGTCATATAGGTAAATATCTCTTTCACAAATGTATTTAAAAGCAGCAGAACACTTCATATCGTTAAAAAATCTCCTGTACATCAACTGGATACAGTCTCCATTCTTACTTAAAAAATTAGTCTCATTGTGGAACCAGTTGGTATATGGCATGCTTTCTGTTGTAGTGTCATACGAAACAAAAGTGCCAGTCCATTCCCAAATTCCTCCCGTCTACGTATCAGCTATAACAAAACATAAAAGTTAAGACGATATTTTTACCCCCGCTCCCCATTGATGATATGGGGTATACTGTTTTCAGTCTGTGTGTGGTCGGGTGGGTGTGTGGGTGGTTCCTTCCTTCATTTTCGTTGCATTTATCTCTGCAATAGAAAAAGGTGACGATCTAAAATTTTGTCAGCAGCTTTGTATGGTCATGCCGTTTTGTGGGATTCATTTTCATACCTGTGCATATACTACTTCCTGTTTACCGACTTATTCAATTTTCCCCTATTATAGCCTTAAATTGAATTTTTTCGTCAAAGATTTCTCAGCTTGTGTACATAGTAATGGTTTGATATTTAGTATGAAGCTTAGGTGTGATGAGTTGTACCTTGTCTCCCCTTTTCAAGTCCGTCGCTCATTTACTTCTTGTTTACCGATAACTTTGGTTTTTTTTTCCATTATTGCCATTTATTGAAATTTCTCGTGAAAGATTTCTCAGCTTGTGCATGAAGTAATGAATTGATATTCGGTCTAAATCTTTGATATGGTGACTTGTACCGTGTCTCTCTTTTTCAAGTCTGTCACTCATCTACTTCCTGTTTACCGATAACTTTGATTTTTTTTTTTATATTGAAATTTTTCGTCAAAGATTTCTCTGTATATGTAGTAATGATTTTATTTTTGATCTGAAGCTTTGGTATGATGAGTTGTACCGTGTCTCCACTTTTCAAGTCCATTGCTCATCTATCTCCTGTTTACCGATAACTTTGATTTTTCCCTATTATAGTCATTTACTGAAATCTCAGCTTGTTTATGTAGTAATGATTTGATTTTAGTATAAAGTTTTGGTATATAAAGTTGCACCGTGTCTCCCCTTTTCAAGTCCGTCGCTCATCAACTTCCTGTTTACCTATTTTTTTCCATTATCGCCATATATTGAAATTTTTCGTGAGAGAACAAAAAGAACGAATCTACGTAACTTTAAATATAAAAATACAGGGGAATACAACAAATCGTTTTCGATGGATGAACTGAAACAATGCTTGGATAAGGCACTTGACAGGGCATGTGGTCCTGATGATATCTATTATCAACTTCTCAAACTATCACGGCCTATCACGATGACGTCGTTTCTATTGTGGTCGTCTGAAGTTAAATGTAGTGATACTGGTTTAGCTTGGTTTCTCGTGTTAATGTTCAAAAAATGTCCCCTAAAACGTTCTATTATAGAATTTCCAGTTGGCCCAATGTATTGTTCCCGGCGCCTGAATCGGTTTCCAGGGGCTCCGGCTACAGAGCTGCTGGGCGCGTCCCAAGTCGGTGGATAGGGGAATGCCCTGTCATTGCGGAGTAAGCCTGACCGCGAACTATTGTATCTAAACTGTGTGGAGGAACACTATGCTCCATGCAGTATAAAGACCCCTTCTATATTGTGTAAAGAGAGCAGAGTCACTGGGACTCGTATAGAAGGCTTAATTTTCTGCCCCTACCCATTTCTTCCCTTTTACAGTGGCAATTAAATTTCGTTGTCCCTTCCACTTTTGCTTCTTTTTTCTCTTACTAATATTTCTTTCGAATTGATTAACATGTTTTCGTCCCGATATAGCTGAAATATTGCTCCATGGACGTTAAACTCCAACTAATCAATCAACCCGATGTACTATTTTGTGCATTTTCTACATTCAAATACATACACCACATTCAGGTGTTGCATGTAATTTTGTCACTTATTTGATACTCATATCCATTGACTGAACTTATCGCTCTTTGCGTGTCCTTCATATGTTTTCACCGCCGTGCGCGGTCCCGGCTTATGAATAGGCCCGCAGCATCATCTGAGCTCGGATTATGAGTCTTCCTAACAGAGGACCCCGAGGGAACCCCGGGATATAGAAATAGGACCTAGTATCTCCGGCTTGCGGGTGTGACCCCTCCTAAACGGAGGCTGACCCCGAGGGTCCCGGGATATAGANTTAGGACCCATTCCGTGGCAGTCAGAATTTCCCGTCCCATGGCCATTTCCATACCCCAAAGTGATTATTTATCAACAAACTTGTTCTCGTCTTAATATAGCTGAAATATTGCTGAGTAGACGTTAAACAATATTGAATCAATCTCAAACTATCACGGCCTATCACGATGACGTCGTTCCTATTGTGGTCGTCTGAAATTAAATGTAGTGATACTGGTTTAGCTTGGTTTCTCGTGTTAATGTCGAAAAAATGTCCCCTAAAACGTTCTATTATAGAATTTCTAGTTGGCCAAATGTATTTTTCCCGGCGCCTGAATCGGTTTCAGGGGCTCCGGCTACAGAGCTGCTGGGCGCGTCCCAAGTCGGTGGATAGGGGAATGCAGAGGAATACAACAAATCGTTTCCGATGGATGAACTGAAACAATCCTTGGATAAGGCACATGACAGGGCATGTCGTCCTGATGATATCTATTATCAACTTCTCAAACTATCACGGCCTATCACGATGACGTCGTTTCTATTGTGGTCGTCTGAAATTAAATGTAGTGATACTGGTTAAGCTTGGTTTCTCGTGTTAATGTCCAAAAAATGTCCCCTAAAACGTTCTATTATAGAATTTCTAGTTGGCCCAATGTATTTTTCCCGGCGCCTGAATTGGTTTCCAGGGGCTCCGGCTACAGAGCTGCTGGGCGCGTCCCAAGTCGGTGGATAGGGGAATGCCCTGTCTATGCGGAGTAAGCCTGACCGCGAACTATTGTATCTAAACTGTGTGGAGGAACTCTATGCTCCATGCAGTATAAAGACCCCTTCTATAATGTGTAAAGAGAGCAGAGTCACTGGGACTCGTATAGAAGGCTTAATTTTCTGCCCCTACCCATTTCTTCCCTTTTCCAGTGGCAATTAAATTTCGTTGTCCCTTCCACTTTTGCTTCTTTTTTCTCTTACTAATATTTGTTTCGAATTGATTAACATGTTTTCGTCCCGATATAACTGAAATATTGCTCCATGGACGTTAAACTCTAACTAATCAGTCAACCCGATGTACTATTTTGTGCATTTTCTACATTCAAATACATACACCACATTCAGGTGTTGCATGTATTTTTGTCACTTATTTGATACTCATATCCATTGACTGAACTTATCGCTCTATGCGTGTCCTTCATATGTTTTCATTAAGAGCACGATTTCCCACAAGGACGGCTTCCTTTGTGAATCATGGTAATTGTTAAATCGCCTCTTGCAAGCATTTGTTCTATCGAAAGTGGTTTTCGGTATGCAACGGTGAATCAAGTCCGTGTAAAGTGTTGAGGTTTCGGAGTCCTGTTTAAACTCTTTGTACGATTACTGATAATACCCTTCATTTTTTTTATTGCTTGGATGATGTGTGGTGGCTTATTGGATAGTTTGTGTTGTTATGGAATCGGTCGGAGTCTCCTGTTCCAGGAGATTGTCTTTGTTCAAAGCTCTGGCTTTCGCTATGGAATTATGTAAAATATGGTGTGGGTGTCCTCTTTGAAGGAATATTTTATTCAATTCTTCAGTGTGATTGTTAAAATTTATCAAGTGACTTCAGATTCGTCTGTTTGTTAAAAAGGTATAAAATGGAGTGCTCCGAAAATGCATAATCGGAATACTTTTGATATACCTTCTTCCTTCATATCATTTAAGTTACAAAAGATCACCTGAGCCATACATATGTTCACGTAAGGCCACCTGATACATATTATAAAACCATTTTGAAACAGATCGCAGTAAATTTTTAGTGATGACGTCTTTTGTCTATTTCATCCTATTTATTTCGCTATAATGTTACAAAATGTTATAATGGTAGACAAAGAAATGAAATTATTCTGCTGATATACTGTTTTCTTTACAAATTCGTTAATTGTTTGTATTTTCTTCTCCCGAAGCTGCAGATTTTGGCACCATAACCTTGATCAATCTGAACGTGACAATCTTTGCTGTATTTTTTATCAGAAAAATTCAATACTTGTTTTTTACATAAATTACTTATTTCATATTTCTTCAAATTGATACTGAATGACCTCAATGCGATATAATGCATACCATTAACATGTATCAGTATTGTTTTTTTTTATTTGTTTGTTTTGTGTGTATGCGTGTGTGTGTGTGTGATGTTGAAATTACGACATCTTGTATCATAAATACGGCATACTAATGTCAAAATTGCGATAAAGCGATGTAGGAATCACGACTTTTAAGATATTGAATTTACGACATAGAATGTCAAATATCTGAATACCGAAGTAACTGTGCATATGCGCATTTCGACAACTTATGTCTCTTCAGTGCAAATAAAATCTAAACGTTTTGAAGACTTTTAACAAAGATGTTCAAAAACTGATACAAAACAAACAACCAATATGAACTAAATGTAAAGCCATAATCAGCTAAGGAAAGAGCTTTGCATGAGGGAGATGCTCCTTAGTTTCAACAAAATTTTCGAAATTTTAGATATTGCAAAGTTCCAAATAGAATCGGCTTTCGGATCAGTACTGACTACTGGGCTGGTGAATACTCTCGGGGACTGAGAGTCCACCAGCAGAGGCATCGACCAAGTGGTAACAAATAACTAAATACCGAAGTAGCTGTCAATTTGTTTTAAGCATATACGCATTTCGACAACTAATGTCTCTTCAAAGCAGATAACGCCACGATATAGCTGAAATATTGCTAAAGTTGGCGTCAAACAACAATCAGTCAATCAAAGCAGATAAAATCTTAACGTTTTGAAGACCATCAACTCAAAGCTTATCAAAAACTGATAGAGAACAAACGACAAATATGATCTAAATGTAAAGTCATAATCAGCTAAGGACAGAGTTTTGCATGAGGGAGATACTCCCTAGTTTCAACAAAATTTTCAAAATTTTAGATATCGCAAGGTTCCAAATAGAATTTAGCCTTCCTTACGACACACAGTGCGTCTTCTCTCTTTAGAAAAATATAGAAGGGGGTCTTTATACTGCATGGAACTTTGCGTTTCTCCACACAATTTGGCTACTACGGTTCACTGTCAGGCTTTCCGTATTATGACCTGACTACCCCGCATAGACAGGGCATTCAATATTCTAATGTTTACCACTACCAGCAACGTCATCAACTTGGTAGATGCAAATAACATATATGGCGATGGTACCTTATACACGTCACCTAAACAGTTCTATCAACTGTACACACTCCACACAATGACCAATGATGTCATACATCCACTGATTTTTTCACTTCTTTCCGGTAAAAGCGAGAAATCGACTTCTTCTTCAACCTCATTTTAAGAATGCCGACATCAGCTATCGCCAACCACCTTCTTTACTGATTTCGTGATGACAACCGGCGAATCTGCTAAAAGAGCATTCACCAATGGCAGATTTGACAGCTGCTTCCTCCACTATATTCAACTCATATCAACTTTGGATATGCAAGCAGCTATAAAGATAACAACGTTCTCAGTTCATTCGTAAGACGAGCAGTTGTTCAACCATATGAATTTGTTATGATAAAACGCACATGGGAAACAGAATCACAATGAATGCACGAAAAAGAAAAAAAAACGCAAAATAGCTTTTAATATTGGTACACAGTAAATAAAATAAAAGAAAATTGTTGAAATCCGTTTTTTTTCTTTGAAGGATAGATTAATACTGTATTTACTGCATTTTGATTCCAAAAAAATTGATTTAATGTCATGCACCCCTCATTCACTATCATCCAATTTACAATGAAGGAATTTTGAGTAAATCCACATAAAATAAACTCTCTAAGATGTTCGTTGGGTTCCAATTTTCTTCGAGATCGTCGTTCCCTGAAACCAGGAAATTCAGTTCCCAACGAAATCTATTTTTCATCTACATTTTAATGCATAGAATTGAAAACCAAGAACTCAAGCACGCTCAAAATAGTGATATCTATTAAAAATGGTAATGATCCATTACATGATACCCTGCCATGTTTTACAAAATTTCTAAGTTAAAGGGGCATAACTCCAGAACTTTGTGTACCGCTGAACCTAAATTATACTTGGCCTGTGTTTTGTGGTATACAATTTACATAACACGTTTGAAGACAGAATGTTATTTAATTGACATGTTATGAGTTGGAAACCCTAAAATTTGCAAAATTTCAAATTTTCAAGGGGTGTAACTCCAGAACCCCTTGGTTCTCTTAATCCATTGGTCTGAGTTTTCTGAAAAACAAATTACATACCAAGTTAGAAGACCTTGTGTTATTTCGTTCACAAGTTATCGGACTGAAACCCTAAAATTTAAAAAAAAATCAAACTTTCAAGGGCCATAACTCCAGAAACCCTTGGACCTCTGAAACCAAAATTGAACTTGACCTAAGTTTTATGGTAAACAATTTGCATACCCAGTTTGAAGACCTTGTGTTATTTCGTTTACAAGTTATCAGTCAGAAACCCTAAAATACGCAAAATTTCAAAGTTCCAAGGGGCATAATTCCAGAACCCCTAAGACCTCTGTACCCAAAATTGAACTTGACCTCCTGCGTTTTGTGGTAAACAACTTGCATACCTTGTGTTATTTCGTTCAAAAGTTATCAGTCGGAAACCTTCGGGTGATGGACGGACGGACACACGACTGAGGGTATCACATAATACCTCGCCATTAGGTGTGGCGTGGTATAAAAACCACGAAAATTGATGTCCACAAATACTAGTAAAAGAACTTCAACAGTACATGGTAAAGTAAGCAATGGAACAACGCTTTTGTTGTTGGCGTTAATCTTGGAAGTCCGACTTTAACTATATACCAAAATATTTTAATTGAGAGAAATAAGTACACATCATTTCGAATACCGAACCCAGGACTCGGTTATTTTTAGTCGTTTCTTGTTTATGCTTTTATTGCCCTTCCCAGAAATGCACATTGAAATTTAAAAAAGATATTGTCACAATTTTGTCGAATGTTTGCAGTGAAGAAAGGGTAAATTCTGTGACTTCTTCCTTACCTTCTATCTGATTGCACAGGCTAATGTCGTAAATACGACATATTGACATCCTTTGTCTTAATGTAAACATCGTTTTTGTATTTATTTTGTCTCGCTCAAGCAAAGCTTTGTCCTTAGCTGATTTTTGCTCTACATATAGAACATATTGGTTGTTTGTTTCTGTCAGTTTGTGAACATCTTTGAGTTAATAGTCTCCCGAACGTTACTTTTTTTTCTACACTGCTTAGACATAAGTTGTCGAAATGCGCATATGCAGAAAATAAATTCACAGTTACTTCGATATTTTGTTATTTGTTACCATTGGGTCGATGCCTCTGCTGATGGACTGTTAGTCCCCGAGGGTATTCACCAGCCCAGGAGTCAGTCCTGCGGTGCTCACCAAAAAGCTGATTCTATTTGGAACTTTGCAATATCTAATTTTTGTAAATTCTGTTGAAACTGAGGAGTATCTCCCTCATGCAAAGCTCTGTCCTTAGATGATTTTGGCTTTCTATTTAGATCATATTTGGTAATTTGTTCTCTATCAATTTTTAAACATCTTTGACTTTATGGTCTTCCATACATTTAGATTTTATTTGCACTGAAGAGACATAAGTTATCGAAATGCGCATATGTAGAATCAAAATTCAAAGTTACTTCGGTATTTAGTTATTTTTTTCCACTGGGTCGATGTCTCTGCTAGTGGACTGTTAGTCCCCGAGGGTATTCACCAGCCCAGTAGTCAGTACTTCGGTGCTGACCCGAAAGCCGATTCTATTTGGAACCTTACAATAACTTATTTTTGTAAATTTGGTGAAAGTAAGGTGTATCTCCCTCATGCAAAGCTCTGTCCTTAGATGAGTTTAGCTTACAATTTAGATCATATTTGGTAATTTGTTCTCTATCAGTTTTTAAACATCTTTGACTATATGGTCTTCCAAACATTTAGATTTTATCTGCACAGAAGAGACATAAGTTGTCGAAATGGGCACATGCAGAATCAAAATTCACAGAAACTTCGGTATTTAGTTATTTTTAGGCGGTTTCTGCCAATTTTGTTTGATACGTTTTTAACACTACCCAAAGCATTACCCGATTCCATTTTTTGGATTTAGAGGGCGACTTATTTTGATTCGGTGATTGCGCCCTGGAAACATTTATTGTTGAAAACATAGCTATTACATTTTAATAGTATGTATTTTATTCATCAATTGATTCATGGGTATAAGCGAAATCCATCAGAATTTTGCAGAATTAAACTTCAAAAATTGAACTTCCAAAAAATAAAATAAAAATTAAGGTCATGGGACATAAAAGCTGACAATCTTTCACCGAAAATTGGGATTTTTAGATGAAATGTAAGGAAAATTATCATTTTTAAAAAAAACTTTATGTTACATTCATGAGAAATTTGATACATTTCTTATATTGCTAGTCCCTGTTTTGATTTAAAAAAAAAGAAATAATGGAGGACACGGACTTTATTATGTAATTATTTTTAAAAATCAAAATCTTCGTAGTGAGTGAAGATTTTTTTTAAATTACCTCCCTCATTTAAATTGTTATTTGAGAGAATTTTACAATACAAATACTATTCTGAATTTTGTCTAAAATGAATAATAAAATAAGAGAAATGGGCCCATTATGTGTTTTTAAGCAAAATACTGCAAAGATTTGTTCAAATATTAAAATTTTTGTATATATCTGTAATAAAAAATACCTATCAAAGCATCAAACATGAAATGAAAATGACAGAATACTTCCGAACCACCTTAAGGGAATTTTAGAAATTGTTTATTATTTTATTTTTGTTTATTTCTTTTCAAAAAGGTTTTGTATGTCTATTAAAATGTCATCATATGGATACATATGGCCCATTATATCAATAAAAATAAAATGAGATTAGTTTGTTCGCGTACATATCATTGTATGCTGTACCGTCCATGTTGTGGGATATCAGCATATGTCCTATGATGTGTTTGTAACATATTTTAGTATAGAATATTTACTATATCATGTTTATGCAAGTTAAGTGTGCATTTAAGTTTCTTTTAGACCACCACATGGGGACAGTTGTATCTCAAAAAACTGCAATTAACGTCTGTTGTAAAGAGATAGCAGCATACAGTAGTTAATGTTAAAACTATATACGTAACATCAAAATCTCTAAAACATAGATACTTTATGCTGATACCGAAGAAGACAGCTGAACTACATAAATGACAAAGAATAAATGATCTGTAGACACGAATGTCTCTTAAAAAATTTTAATCAGTGTTGCTTGGATGTTTATATATTTGCACAGGTGTAGATATATTATTTTCTCTAATGTGAAGTTTAAACCGGTTCTGATCCGTTTGATAAATAAAGCCTCGTGCTATTTCCCGCAAAATCTATCCGGAATACAATTTTCGGTGATTATCATTAGAGCAAGGATTACACCACTGCACTGATGAGACATAAGTTGTCGAAATGCGCATATGCAGAAAATAAATTAACAGTAACTTCGGTATTTTGTTATCCATCCCGATTATTGCCATATTTTATAGTTTTGTCCTTAGCTGAATTTCGGCTTTTCGAGTTTAGATCCTTTTGGTTATTTGTTCTCTATCAGCTTTTACAAATTTTCTGGTAAATGGACTTCCAAATGTTTTGATCTGCACAGATGAGACAAAAGTTGTCGAAATGCACAAATGGAGAAAATAAATGGACGGTAACTTCGGTATTTTGTTATTTATCCTCTATGATTGTTAAATTAAAAACTTTTTTAAATGCTTTGAAAGCCTTGTAATTAAGATTAGAAAATTTAACTATCTCTAGTGGACGAAATATGGTAATGAACGGGATCTTGTGGTGTAATCTATATTCAATTTATATTTAAAATTTTATAAGAAGACAAGGACAGCCAATGACCAACATATTCCTGACTTGGGACAGGGGCAAAAATTGCGGTGAGGTTAAACTCGTTTTGTTGGATCCGAACCCTCCCCCTATGTGTGGTGAATGGCTAAAAAATAAATACACAAAGACTCACAGAAGAAAATCAAACTAGAAAAAAATAGAAGAAAACTTATCAAAACGAGTACCCTTCCAATGAAGAGATTGTTTCTCTTATTTCTACTCAATTTATTTGAAGTAAAGCGCTCTCCGTAGTCTCCAGTCTCAAGTATGCCGCCATTTTGTTGCTATCATCGATGCTATTTGTATCATTGAGCCATTCACTGAAAGGGGTGTTGAATATAATATTTTGATAAAAGTGTCATATTATCAATAAATTGAGTTATCTTAGTCATAAAAATGAAAAACCATTTCGCTAGACAAGGACACAGGTGTTAATTTTATCAACACCCGGTTGCACTATTTCTAGAAACTGACACGAGACATTTACATGATTGACCAATCGCCAATTGAGATCAAATTTCCAAACATGTTGATTAATATTTCGATAACCAATCTGTCAGGAGGTGTTTAAATTTGCTTAAAATAAGAGAAAGTTCTTTATCTTGTGAATATTGCTTTCTTCTTATTTCTATTTTCATGGTTCCAATTTCATTATAAAAGCAGAGTAAAATAAAACTCCTCCTATGTTTTTTTTAAGAAGAACATTTTTATTTTGCAGGTTGATTGTGCATAAATGAAAGATGTGCATGCTTCTTTGATTTTGATTTTTGATCATTTTTGACAAAAATACACATTGATGAACTTCGTCATTTTTAATCATAATATTGCTTATAGGGTACACTATTGTCCGGATAACTCCTACAGTTTTAAGATAGGACATTCTTATTTGCAGGTTGATTATGCATACATTAAAGATGTGCATGCTACTTTGATTTTGATTTTAGATCATTTTTGACAAAAATATATATTGATGAACTTTGTAATTTTAAGCATAATATTGCTTATAGGGTATATCATCTGTCCGGATAAATCCTTCTACAGTTTTTAGATAGGACATTTTATTTTGCAGGTTGATTGTGCATATGTCAAAAAAGTGCATGCTACTTTGATTTTGATATTTAAATCATTTTTGACAAAAATACAAATTGATGAATATTTTCATTTTTAAGCATAATATTGCTTATAGGGTTTATCATTTGTCCGGATACCTCATACAGTTTTTAAGTGAAGAAGTTTTTATTTTGCAGGTTATCTGTGCATATATCAAAGATGTGCATGGTACTTTGATTTTGATTTTTGATCATTTTTGACAAAAATACACATTGATGAATTTTGTCATTTCTATGCATATTATTGCTGATAGGGTACATCATTTTTCCGTCCTGCTACAATTTTTAAGATAGGATGCCATTATTTTACTGGTTGATTGTGCTTATATCAAAGATTGGTTGATTGTGCTTATATCAAAGATGTGTATGCTACTTTGTTTTTGATCATTTTCGACAAGAACTTTGTAATTTTAGGCATAATATTACTAAAAGGTTTATTATTGATCCGGATAACTCCTCCTACAGATTTTAAGTTAGGAAGGTTTTATTTTGCAGGTTGGTTGAATATATATTAAAGATGTGCAATCTACTTGGATTTTGATTTTTGATCATTATTGACAAAATTACACATTGATGAACTTTGTCATTTTTATGTATGATATTGCTTATAGGGTACTTTCTGGAGTTCAATAATGCAGGATTTTCTTATATGTTAGGGCGTTGGGTATGTGAGCTTTCATTAATTTGGATAATCATCAGTGTTTAGAACATGGACGTGTACGGCATGTTTTAGGTTAAATATGTGGGATTGATTTACAAAGTCTATGATAGGCACAATACAATGTGGTTTACCTGACGGAAGATTTGTTTTTCAGAGTAAAGTTGGATATAACGTTACTGTATAATTAATCAAGCATGGTTTTGCTGTTCTCTAGTAACTCTCGACATTCTAGTAAGTAGTGATAAACTGATTCAAGTGCTTGACAATATTGACACTTTTCCAATTCAATATAGATGTGATTTAAAATTGCCATAATTTCTTGTTAGTTTATAGAGAATAACTTTCTATTTTCTTTACATTTTAAATGAAGGATTTCACACGTGAAAGAACAGAACTCGGAAATCAGGAAACAACGGCAGTAGAATACCGAAGGAACAAAGGAGTAAAATTCACAAAAATCTAAAGTCCAAAGACAGGGCAAAAACGAGAACACAGAAAACAATGACGCTAGAAACAAAAACAACGACGCAAGACAGACACAAAGCACAGAAACAGAAACAGAAATCACAACAAAGGCACTCACAGTGTGAACTCCAGTGAAACTGAGAGTGACATCAGGTGCTCTGGAAGGGTAAGCATGTCTTGCTCTGTTAACAGCAGCCGTCACACTGTGAGTGATTCAATCCGGGAAAATGTCAAAGTCGGTAGTCAAATCCGGGAAGACGTGAATCTAGCTGAAAATGTCCACTTTCATTTGGGATACTGACACGTCATATCTTTCAATGATGCTATTGTGACGGCCATAGAATTTCTTGAAATTAACAAAGGTTGAATAAATCCCTGACTAAGCAGCTTTTGGGACAGTTTTGCTCTTTTCAAAAAATCACTGTACAAACTACATGCTCGACAGTAACGAATCAACTGTGAAATGTACTCTCAATAGGCTGGAGAGGTAGGTATATTGCTGCTAAGAAAGGGAAAGTTCACAATGGGGAAGTTAAAATCATCACGCTTGTCATATAGCTTAGATTTCAAACGTCCATCTTCGACAATATTCAATAAAAGATCTAGGTACGAAGCTGAAGTAGGTGTTTCGGTTGTTTCTTTAATTTCAAGCTCATTTGATTAGATCTGATGTAAATACTCCTTAAATTTAGGATTATTAAGAGAGACGTTATGAAATGACATTTACAAATGACCATCATTTTGATTATCTACTGGAAGGTTTCGAGTGCGATGGGAAAAACAATGTGTTTTATCCTAAACAAATGTCATTTTTTTTAATTATTGCAACACGTCTTTTAAAAAACGATTTACTGAGTGTCTTGATATAATCTTAACAAAATATAGTTCTTGGAATTCTTGTACAAATACATTGGTATTGAATTGCATTTTTTGCCTGTAAGTCCGCCATTTTGTGTCCTCGTCTTCTAACATGACTTAGTATTCACTCAAAAACAACATTTACTCGAGACTTTATTAGAGCAGAAACTTTGTGGTATATATCATATATAAGGCATTTGATTTTTATTAAATTGGACTTTTTATGGCATGCAATACTGCTAAAGAATCAAAAACTATAACAGCAATTGTGGCATAAAGTCTTGTAACAAGTTAACATGGCTTAGGGTCCTGTTGTTACATGATAAAGGGTTCTAGTATTACGAAAACCAGTATTTGAACCCCTTGATCCTACAGTTCATATTTAAACTTATGTGCTATTTGCTGTCTATAAGGATGTTGTTTACCTAATAGATTTTTTTTTCAAAAAACGGAATAAAAGGTATATACCATACTGGCAACGAGTTTATGCATACGAAGAGAAATGCCGGGAATAAACATGAACCAGTTTTCTAACCTTTTTATGCCAGAATACCATTCTAGGCACGACCTCATTGTAGTAGGTATCGTTGTTCGTACTAATGTTACCAAACTTCATTTGAAAAACGGAGCAAGTATTGCAGTTTAATGAAGTCTAAACCAGAAACTAAATGACACCTGGATCACTCCGTGTAAGAACCACATATATGAAAACTAAATACATTTATATATGTTTGTTGACGATCCCGCATCGATGGATCAAAGGAAAAAAGACATGGATGTAGCGTTGCTTCAGCAATTTGCAATGAATTCCGCTGAAACCGTCGCTAGGGGCCGTCTTGAACTTGCTATGAGGTATGAGTAATTTTCATTGTTGAAGGCCTCATGGTGACTTCAAGATGAAGAACAACAATAAGAGCGTTGTTCCATTGCTTGGTTTTACCATGTATTTGTAGAGATTTTGTCTGATTGGCATTTACTCCATATCCCTTACCTGTTAATACCCGTGAAAGGTGCAATAGGAAATCTGCTAGTATTTTCGACCTTAGAAATAACAAGACTTGACATTGCCCAAAAATAACCAGGTACGAATGCAAACAAAATATTAAAGAGAATATTACACCAGTACAGAAAGGAACACAACCTTTTGAAGGTACATATTTGGATTTCATCTACAAAAAACGTCTATGATTAACTAGGCCAGTTCATTGTGTAAAATGAAACCCACGTCAATTTAATATCATGCAACCCGTCACCTGAATAGGTTTTCAGGAGCCTGGGCTACAGAGCTGACGGGCGCGTCCCCAGCTGGTGGATAGGAGAAAGCCCTGTCTTTGCATGGTAGTCAGGTCATAATACGGAAAACCTGACCGCGAACGATTGTAGCCAAACTGTGTGGAGAAACGCCACGCTCCATGCAGAATAAAGATCCCTTCTATATTTCTTTACCGCCGTGCGCGGTCCCGGCTGAAGAATAGGCCCGCAGCATCCTCTGAGCTTGGAGTATGAGCCATCCTAACAGAGGACCCCGAGGGAACCCCGGGATATAGAAATAGGACCCAGTATCTCCGGCTTGCGGGGTGTGACCCCTCCTAAACGGAGGCTGACCCCGAGGGTCCCGGGATATAGAAATAGGACCCATTCCGTGGTTGTGCGGGATTAATAAATACACAACCCATCTTTCGGATGGGATGTAAACTCAGGTCCACGTGTTGGAAGAAATGCCACTCTTCCTGCACGTTAAAGAACCCTTGTAGCAAGCTCTTTTTGGGGTGGTCCGTAGGTGATCGGCTACAAGGCTAAATTCTCCGCCCTTGACGATTTCACCCTACTTTTCCAGTGGCAGTCAGAATTTCCCGTCCCATGGCCCTTTCCATACCCCAAAGTGATTATTTATCAACAAACTTGTTCTCGTCTTGATATAGCTGAAATATTGCTGAGTAGACGTTAAACAATATTCAATCAATCAATCAATATATTTCTTTAAAGAGGTGTCGTATAGAAGGCTAAATTTCCTGCCCCTACCCATCCTCTTTTCCAGTGGCAATCAAAAGTCGTTGCCCCCCGTTGTCCCTTCCTCCTTTCTTTCTTTTTTCTTTTACCTGCTATTTTTAAAATTGATTAACTTGTTCTCGTCCTGATATAGCTGAAATATTGCTCATTGGACGTTGTTGAACTCTACTAATCAATCAATCAATATCAGGCAAATGCAGATCTTTATATTTTTAAAATGAAGAATTTATACCTCTCAGATTCGGACAAAGATGACATACATCAGTTTTATATTCAATACATTATCCATAGAGCCTATGTTGTATTTTATCCTGATGATAGCCATTTTAGATGAAAAGCACACATTCCAGAAATACATCAAGACATGATGTGGCTGACCATATCTGAATTCAATATTCAAAATCTGAGCAAAATGCGATATTTATTCACATAAAGGTAATACGAATTTCGTCAAAAGTTCAGAGTAGGTAGGTCTTGATTTATATTCTTTTAAATTTTGCAGAATGTTAAAAAAAATAATGCACCAAATGTGGACCATAAACAGATTTTCACCTGCCTACGTTATAAATGTACATTGATTAAAGTTCTATTTTTCTTCTTAACGATATGCACTAATATGCTAACACACTTTGTTGTTTCAAATGAAGCTAATATTGGCTAAAGGTGTCACAAAATTTAATCAAATCTTATTAAAATATTGCTCAAGATTTTTAGCTCCGAGGAAAGCAAATGCAAACAATTTCTTTTCAGATTTTGAATTGCTGATAAGCCAAAGCTCTTGATCATGTTTACATGTACTCAATATATTTTATACATCAAATGCAAATATGTTCTGGTTGTGCATGTTTTGGTCAAGCTCAAGTTAAAAATTCAATATTTCATAGCTCAAAGCTCATATACGACTTAACTCCAGACTCTAGCTGCTAAAAAGTCAAAACCTCAAGACTTAAGCTTGCATGTGTTAAATTATGATATTGATTGTGTGGAAAACACCTCTGGCAACAATCCAAGCAGTATAGAAAAAAAAACATTCAACTTTTTTTCTACAGAGAGCACAATCAGTGGGTGGGAGTGGTTGGGAGTCCAACAAAAGGCTAAATTTCCTGCCCCTTAACTTTTCTCCCCTTTTCAAGGGGGCAATCAAAATTGTCCCTAAATTTACACCCTCTTTTACTTCTTTCTTCTATAACGGATAATTATTGTGAATTAACTTTTTCTCGTCTTTATATGTCTGAAATTGCTCAATGGACGTAAAACTTTATTCCACAAATCTTTCAATCGTCCAAATTCGGGGCAAAACAGACCAAAAGGTAAAGAATAGCCTTAAACCCCTTCTATGCTGAAATATAATTGGAATGATGGATCCGTCGGGAAAATTTTGGTAAATTTGCACGAAGCTCATAACATAGAACATTTCTCAAATACAGTTTTACTTTATTAATAACTACAGTAAATTTGCTATAATGTGCGGAAAACTACTCCTCAGCGGTACGTCTGTTCAGCAATAACATTTTTCTGCTGCATATGAGAGAAATGTTACAATTCATTGACACAAATATTGCGATTCAATCACACGATATTGTTACATGTCTGTATTGTGAATGGTCGTGAGTTTGTGTGAATAGAGATTTTTGTGGTTGTTAGTTGTTTCCCCCTTCCCCTTTTGTATGTTTGTCACGTGATTTCTTTGTCTGAATAAATGTTTGAAAATGGCAGCGGACGTCTTTTTGTGCTGAGCCAAAATATCTAAATTTAAGATGATGGAGTGTGTCCCCAACTCCATTACAATATAAACGACAATACTCGCGAAGATCTGAATTATACAACAAGTTTCAAACTAGGTTACTCTAAGTAAAATGTATCATAATCTTGGGTAAACGAAAATTGGCTATTGCAGAACATATGGCGGAAAGTTGAATCAAATTAGCTTGACGCAAAATGTGGAAAGTTTAGGTTTACAATTTGCAAGAATCCAAAATCTAGCTCAGAATTCTGACGAAGCCTGTCTAAATAATATCATCTTATTACCAACTAAATAAGACTTCCATTGTAACAGAAACTATGACAATACAATATACCAACGCATTAGTATCAAGTTATGGAATAAAGATACAATTCCAGCTATTCCTTATTTTGTCTCCAATATACGGGTTACGAAAGTCATTGAAAAATTAAACTCGAAACGTGATAAGGAAAACGGTG
>MJUU01028515.1:32689-42933 GCA_002080025.1 Modiolus philippinarum
CCATTAAAATATGTGAAATATACAATAGACATTCAAGTGATGCCTTTTTTGATATGTACTGAATAGACTAAGTACTACAGTGTATAGCTATTTAACGAAAGAAAAAAATATAATGGAACCTGTCTATTCCGACCCCTTAGTATTCCCATATCCTGTCAAATCCAAATTAGTTTTCGGGTCCCAAAGACAGTTATTTACGTTTCCTTTACCTGAGTATTCCGACATCATGCACAGTTTGACATATGTTTGCTGTCCAATACTAAAAGCAATGAAGGGATATGGAGTAAAAGCAAATTAGACAAAATCTCTACACAAACAGTGGAAAACAAGCAAAGGAACAACGCATTTATTGTTGTTCATCATCTTGAAGTCACCACGATGCCTTCAATAGTGAGCATGATTGATAAATTTTAACAAAAAAATCTTAAATTTGCTTCTTAAATCTTAAATTTGCTTCATTATTATGTTTATACATGTAGTAGTTGTAATGAATACAAATAGCCATAGTGGATTGCAGCAAAAAGTTTGGTTTGTCCTGGTGTTATTTTCTGTATAGGAGGGGTCGTGATATGACAAAAAACAATTTAAAAAAAAAGTGATATTATGTACATCAGTTTGATCATATCACTATATTTTGATATTGGTTTTTATTATCCAGATGGTTTTTTTTAAACTAGTTTGTCATATCATTTAATTTTGAAATTTGTTTTTATTATCTATTACTTTCTAACTTTTGAACCATTTCACTTCGCATTTTTTTCAATCTTACCCTCGCCATTCATTTCCACTTTGTTTCTTGTCCTTTCCTGTCCCTACCAATAACCGTTTCCTTGTCCCAAACATGTAAACGCCCTATTATGAGTGTGTTGAAGATCGGCTACTATTGCCAAATTTTTCGGCTCGCTGCACAACTATCCAACCTGGGTTTTAGTTTATCCCGTTGATCTAGTATGTTTTTAAAAAATAATTCTAATATGACTCTCTTCTTTCGCTTTGGAAACAAAGCTATGTACTAATTCCAACAATATTTTTTAGCACATGCTTTTTTTTTTTACAGAAGGACATTCGTAATGTACAATGTTCATTTTATTCACTCAATATTCATTTTATGTGTAAATATAGTTTTAAAAAATGAATCGCCCAAAAATTCACATCAAATAATGACAATAATAGAAATTTACAACAGTTACTAAATTTAAGACTCTGAACTGAAATTGACATAACCGTAACCTAGCAACGAATGTGTTGTTGTTATGAAATCTTATCTGTGTTGCATATCATGCTCTACGATTTAAATTTGAAATTTTTTATTTTTAACGTTAGTAAAATTATAAATATGAGTTTACTTCCTTTTCTTTTCTTTTTTTTTTTGGCTTCAAAAATAACATAACAAAGCAGTCATATAAATCGGAACTACCACTAGCTCACACTTTTACACGCTTCGATTTAAAAATATCCGTATTTTATATGTTTTATAACAGATTATTTGTATTAATTCATAAGCTTATGAACCACTTGTATTAATAAAACAACGAATATAGATTTCTCCATGTCCATTTATGTGTAGTTGTGTGCATTTTTCCGACATGTTTCAATTCTAGTACTAAACCCATTATTGACCTCTAAGAGCCGCTTCGAATGTTCAAAACTCTTGTTAAATATATTAGAATCGAAATAGATTATTGCAATTGGGCTCTATGCGAATTAGAACATGGTCAGACCTTATATTTGTCTTCATTTTATACCTCGCTGTCGCTCGGTATAAAATATTGACAAATATAAGGTCTGCCCATGTTCTAATTCGCATAGAGCCCGCTTGCAATAATCTATTTCTTAATTAAATGTGTTTCAAACACAATTTTAAAGCCATAAATCTAAAAGTAAAATCAAACAAATAGTGAGGAGTATTTTCATGTCAAAAGGACTTGAATGGAGCCATTTTTTTCATATTTCCCACTTTTTAAAAAAAATTGCAGTATTTCCTAGGACGGTAATTCCCGGTAATTACCAGTGCCAGTGGGAATTGCCGCAACTGGTATTTCCCAGGTAACCCTGCAATGAAGACCAATTCACACACTATATTTACAATTTGAAAACAGTCCCGAGACAGAGAGATAACATGTGTTACTAAGTAACTGTGTAATATTGAATTTGCAAGGCATATAATTGATTGATTGATTGTATATTGTTAATGTCTAATATGATACAAGCAAATACAAGGGCACAATGTAAATAATGATTGCACACAAATATTCACTTGAAAACTAACCCTCCTAAATAGTCTCAAAACAGAATTTATTTCGATCAATCCCTTTTTTTTCAGGAATGTAGTCTTTGTTTTCTAACTAGTAATAACACGCATTCACTGCAGAATCTTTTAATGTTTTGGTAGAAAAAATGGTTGGCTTGGGGAGTGATGGAGCGTCCAACATTGTCGGCAGGAAAGGTGGCCTTGCTGCCTTACTAAGAGAAAGTATCAATGATGAGCTAATAAATAATCATTGTTGTGCCCCTTAGGCTTGAACTGGGTTTCCGAGATGTATTAAAAAGCACAAAATTGTGTGAAAAGCTAATGTCTCTTTTCATTGGCCTTTACTACTTTTATATGAAGTCATACAACAACAACAGCTCTACAAGTCACTTGTAGCATTAGGCAAAGAAGTTATTTATGTTGGATACCTAGTCATGTGGGGATCTATGGAAACACAGTTGCTGACCAGGAGGCTAAGGATGTACTAGATGACGAGATGGCGGATTGTCCAGTAACGTACACTGACATGACTAAAGCCTTTAATCGTTAAATACATTTTAAAGTTACGGTAGGCCAAAAGGGATCTGCAAATAAACAACAAACTGCATTTAATACAGTCAGACGTCGGTAACAGGTCGGTATCTGTGGTAAAAACCGTAGGGAACAGGTAGTGTTGACCAAATGTTGTATTGGACATACTAGAACAACTCATAGTTTTATTCTCACAGTGATTACCGACCTGATTGTATTCCATGCAATTGTCCTTATACAATCCAACATGTTTTAATTGAATGGGTAGATGTCTCAGATACCAGGCGTGATTTTAATTCTGCTGATTGTCTTAAAGACCTATTAACAAACGTCACTGGCGACAAAATCCTTCAATTTTTAAAAGCAATCAATTTATTTATTAAGATATAAATGGATTTATCCTAAAGTTCTAATAATGTAAAAGTGTAACTGATATTTCTCCTATTATGTTTTTGTATATTTTTCACTCTTATTTTACTTGTATAAAGCTAAATGGTTTCATCTTGATATTTTATATACTTATTAAAATTGTTCAATATACTTAACAGTTTTTGCCACAATATAGCCGAAATATTGCTGAAGTTGGCTTAAAACATCAATCAATCAATCAACAACAACAGGGCATTAATGGAAAGTATCAATGTAGTAGGTACTAGAGTATTTCCAACTAACGTGAATGGAACCCGGTGGCTACCCACCTGTCAAGAAGCATAAAATATTTGGTGAAAACCTAAAAAGCCTATGAAGCACAGCTTTCAACTGCCAGTCATTAAAATTCCAAAGCAGAAGGACTATGCAAACTCATTACTCCCTTTTGGGTCGTTTTCTCTTTGACACATTCCCCGTTTTCCTTCTTTTTTCTATTTTCATGTTGGGAGACGATATTTTGGCTTTTATTCTTTTCCCTAAGGTAATTCATTTCACATAAATATTTCTTCAAATTGAGGCATATTAAGTGAATAACATGAGACAAAATCCGTTTCTGTATCAATATAGTGCACAAAAAAGTCTTTTTCAAGCTGTATCCTGGTATTAATATGAATACAAATGAAACAATTTATTGTATTAATATGTGGTCTGTATCAGGCCAACAATTTGATATTTTTTTATACTTTATTATTAAATATAGATAGTTGAAGCTACCAAAACAATCAATTTTTAACATCGTAACATATCCCCGTCATGTATCATATTTGTCTTGTGGACACAAAAAACATTTCTAAGAGTTAATACATTTCATTGAATAAAACCTTGCTGCGTGCAGTAAATGTTTTATACATAATTTATTGTTCGTAAACCTGTAAATCACATCACACTGACAAGTTTACAATGGAAAACAAAAAGACTTTCCAGGGTTGGCTGCAGACACAAATAATTATTATTGCTCTGAATTTGAACGTGAATTTTATTTCAGGAAATTTTAGATCCTCTGATGAAGTTATCTTGAAAACTCCAGAAACCTGAATCGTCATTGGCTAACTGTTACTTACGGGTTGAATCTACTATAGAATTATTGCCCGAGTACGAATCAAGGTTACCAATTATTTTTTTTTAACCATAACAGACACACCTCTTACTTCCTCTAAAAATCGAATAAAACTTTTCTAAAATGTAGCCAGAAATCAAAAGCAAATCAGTGAAAATATATTTCCATAATGGGCTATACAATGTCTCGTATAAATGGCCCACTTTGCAACTGAATTTTAAGTCCGTAAGTTCCAACTTGCACTTCCTAGATGTAAAAAACGACTCATCGCGACTTCAAGATAAAAACAACAATACAAGTAGTGTTTCATTGCTAGATGTGACTATGTATTGATTTTGATTCTGATTCTTCTATCTACATTTACTCTTTATGCCCTCATTTGTACATTTATGAAATTACTATGCCCGTTTCAATTTCATATCAATGATAGTGAGATTACCAGTCTTACTGAGATACTTAGCTTGACTAAGGCTATTGTCCTTTGTGATAGTGTCTATGAAACTGAATGTTAAAGGTGGTACAATTGACAAATCAGTAGGGCTTCTCCTTTGCTTCCCTATGCAGTTCGCCATATTTTTTACGTCTGATACGACCTTGGCCTCGTTCTGACATGAATATTCATTAGTTTCTCATTAAGAAACGGGTATGCATTCATTTCGTTCATGACTTGTGATAGTTATCATGGGTCGTACATTGTTCTTGCATTCCAGATATTTTACTCGTGATATTCTGCGTTAAAGCAGTGTTGTGTTCCAGGCTGCATAAAGCTGTATATTGTTTCCTGGTTTCCGTTTCTGTTGTTAGATATTTTCCGATGTTTCCATGGTCCCATTGTTTTTTTTTGTTTTTTTTAGGGGGAGGGCTAGCCCAACGCACAACCTTCACTATGTTGGATCGGGTATATTCTCTGGGTTCCCTTCTCATAGACAAACTCTGAAACTATAGAATTAAATTTAACCCGAATTCCTCCCGTCCATGTATCAGCTATAACAAAACAAAAGTTTATAAGACGATGTTTTTACCCCCGCACCGCATTGGTAATAGGGGTATGTTTTCTGTCTGTGTGTGGTTGGATGGGTGTGTAAGTGGGTGGGTGTAATAGCATTTTCGTTGCATTTATCTCTGCAATAGAAAAAAGTACAGATCTGAAATTTGGCAACAGCTTGGTATGGCCATGCCTTTTTGTGGGATGCATTTTCACACCAGTACAAATTCTACTAACTGTTTACCGACTTAGTCAATTTTCCCCTATTATAGCCATATATTGAAATTTTTCGTCAAAGATTTCTCAGCTTGTGTACATAATAATGGTTTGACATTGAGTACGAAGTTTTGGTATGATGAGTTGTACCGTGTCTCCCCCCGTCTGCTCATCTACTTCTTGTTTACCAATAACTTTAATTTTATGCCCCCGGATCTTTAGATCTTCCGCCGTGCGCGGTCCCGGCTTATGAATAGGCCCGCAGCATCCTCTGAGCTTGGAGTATGAGTCTTCCTAACAGAGGACTCCGAGGGAACCCCGGGATATAGAAATAGGACCTAGTATCTCCGGCTTGCGGGGTGTGACCCCTCCTAAACGGAGGCTGACCCGATATAGAAATAGGACCCATTCTCATTCTGTGGATGTGCGTGATTGAAAAATACACAACCCATCTTTCGGATGGGATGTAAACTCAGGTCCACGTGTTGGAAGAAACGCCACGCTTCCTGCACGTTAAAGAACCCTTGTAGCAAGCTCTTTTGGGTGGTCCGTAGGTGATCGGCTATAAGGCTAAATTCCCCGCCCTTGACGATTTCACCCTACTTTTCCAGTGGCAGTCAGAATTTCCCGTCCCATGGCCCTTTCCATACCCCAAAGTGATTATTTATTAACAAACTTGTTCTCGTCTTGATATAGCTGAAATATTGCCGAGTAGACGTTAAACAATATTCAATCAATCAATCAATCTTTAGATCTTGGGCATAGTTTTTGCCCGGTCTGTATGTCCGTCTGTCTGTCAGCAACTTTAACCTGGTTTATAACTATAAACGAGATGTGATAGGAACTTCATATTTGGTGTGTGTATTGATCATGTCAAGTTGAACACCATTATGCAATATCACTAAGGTCAGGTCAAGGTCACCGAGGTCAAAAGATCAAAATCTAGATTTTGCTATAGCTCCTTAATCTTGATATCCTATACATTTGTATGTAAATAGATCTAACAAAGTTTAATATTAATTTACCAAAAAATTTGAGTCAGGTCAAATGTCAAGGTCACCGAGTGCAAATTTGAAAATTTTAACATTGCCTATATCTTTTCTACCAGATGTTATATGACCTTCATATTTGGCCTATATATTGGTCATATACAACTGAACGCATTATGCAAATTTCACTGAGATCACGTCAAAGGTCAAGGTCACAGAGGTCAAAGGCTAAAAAACAAGATTTTGCAATAGCTCGTGAATTACAATGTCTAGAGGCTTGATATTCCATATATGAAAGATATAATGAAGCTAAGTACAAATGCACAAAAAAAATTCAACCAGGTCAAAGGTCAAGGTCACTGAGTGCGAAATTGAAAACTTTTAAGATTGCCTTTATTTTTCCAACCAGATGAGATACGACCTTCATATTTAGCCTGTATATTGGTTATATGAAGCTAAACAGCATTATGCAAATTTCACTTCAGTCATGTTAAAGGTCAAGGTCACAGAGGTTTAAAGGTCAAAATCTATATTTTTCTGTAGCTCATTAATTACAATTGCTAGAGGCTTCATATTCTAAATGCGAATAGATCTAATGGAGCTTAGTACAAATGTCCTCTTAACCTTAATTTCTAGTGATGGCAAATTAAGCTTTTGTATTTAAGACATGGCTGCTTCCGGGGACAGTGTTTCACAAAAACATCTTGTTTTTTCCATTATAGCCATATATTGAAATTTTTCGTCAAAGATTTCTAAGCTTGTGCATGTAGTAATGAATTGATATTCGGTCTAAATTTTGGTGAGTTGTACCGTGTCTCTCTTTTTCAAGTCCGTCATTTATCTCCTTCCTGTTTACCGACAACTTTTTTTTATTTACTAGTCATATATTGAAAATTTTCGTCAAAGATTTCTCAGCTTGTATATGTACTAATGATTGTATATTTGATCTGAAGCTTTCGTATGATAAGTTGTACCGTGTCTCCACTTTTCAAGTCAATTGCTCACCTACTTCCTGTTTACCAATAACTTTGATTTTTCCCTATTAAAGCCATATACTGAAATCTTAGCTTGTGTATGTAGTAATGATTTGATTTAGTAGGAAGCTTTGGTATGGTAAGTTTTACCGTGTCTCCCCTTTTCAAGTCCGTCGCTCAACTTCTTCTTGTTTACCGATCTCTTTTCCATTATCGCCATATATTAAAATTTTTCGTGAAAGAACAAAAACAACGAAACTAACTTAACTTTAAATATAAAAAAATACAGAGGAATGCAACAGATCGTTTTCAATGGATGAACTGAAACAATCCTTGAATAAGGCACATGACACGGCATGTGGTTCTGATGATATCCATTATTAAATCCTCAAAGATATTCCTATAACAACCCTGAAATTCTGTTAAACTTTTTTGATTTATTTAGGAAACAGGGGAACTACCACCTATGTGGAAACAAGGTGATGATAAACAACCGCCTTGTTTGGTATCTCGAATCGAACGGTCTACTGTCGAACATCCAAAATGGATTTCGACCAGGTTGTACAACAATAGACCATCTAGTTCGATTTGAAACGTTTATCAGAAATGCTTTTTTAAGAAATAACATGCAGTGTCTATCTTTATTCGATATTGAAAAAGGATATGACACAACACAGAAATATGGCATTTTAAAAGATCTTTTTAATATGGAGTTTAGAGGAAGTTTACCAAGTTTTATTGAGAATTTTCTCAAGGATCGTGATTTCAATGTTTGAGTCAACTCTACATTTTCTGACTCGTTTGAACAAGAGGTGGGTTTACCGTAAGGAAGCATCCTCTCGCTCACACTATTTAGTATTGAAAAAAAGTTTGGCCCAGGTTTTAAAAGATAACATTAATGGATCTCTTTATGTAGATGATGTTCTGATTTGCTATCGTGGCAAAAACAAGAATTATATAGAAAGACAACTGCAACATTGCTTAAACAGAATTGAATAATGAGCTGTTGAAAACGGTTTTAAATTTTCTAGCTCTAAAACAGTTGGAATGCATTTCTGTTGCAAACGGAAAGTGCACCGAGATCCAGAGCTTAAACTGTACAATAGCCCTTTTACTATTGCAAAAGAGGTCAACCTTCTTGTTTTAATTTTTGATAGTAAACTTTCATTTCTTCCCGATATCAAAATGCTAAAAACAAATGCTTCAAGGCATTAGATATTTAAAAGTTGTGTCGAGTACCGACTGGGGTGCGGATAGCACTGTTTTATTAAATTTATATCGATCGTTGATTCGATCGAAATCATATATTAAATTACTGGATACAATTCACACACCAAAGTTTGCGTCTTTCATTGGGTGCATTCAAGAAGTCTTTGGTGGAAAGTTTCTATGTTGCAGCTAATGAACCATCTTTGGAAGACAGGCGAGTGAAACTTGGCTTACAATATGCAACAAAGCTTAAAGCATATCTTTCAAATCCTGCTCACAAACCTCTTCACAGAGCCGACTATGAAAAACGCCAAAACGTTATAAAACCTTTTGGTCTTCGTATCAAACCACACTTTGAGACTGCTAATATATATTTGGATCAAATAGCCCTATAGAATTTCAAAAAAAAAAACTCAATGGCTGAACCCAAAACCAACATAATTTAATTTTGAATTACGCAAATATAAAAAGTTTGATACCAATCCTCTGGTTATCCAGCAGGACTTGGCAAGAATTAATTCTGAATATCCTGAATACTTGCAAATTAACACAGATGTCTCAAAGGATTTAGAAAGAGTTGCTACTTCAGCCGTGTTTGAAGATCGTACAGCAACTCTCCAACTACCATCCTGTAGTTCCATATTTACTGCTGAAGCCAACGCTATTCACTAATTTACTTAAATTTGTAGCTTTATCGCAAAAAAATAAGTTCATGATCTGTTCTGATTCACTTTCATACCTTTTGTCAATTGAAAGCTGAAAAACAAAACGCCCAATTATTTTGAAAATAGCTGGATTCTACAAGTCACTTGTAGCAATAGGCAAACTAGAGGCTCAGACACTGAGCCTGTATCGCTCACCTGACAAAATGCTGAACAGCAGGATTTTTAGATGTTCTGTATGGCGGCCATGTTTTTTATGTGAATTTCCCATAGGGCCAAAATAAACTTTGTTCTGTGCTGGCGGCCATGTTTTTCATTGGATCAGAACAAAATGAGCAATCTTTATTAAGAACCCTCAGTTCATCATTCCTGTAAAGTTTGGTTGAATTTGCTTCAGCGGTTTCAGAGGAGAGGAGGAAAATGTAAATTTTCCCATGGGGTCCAATGTTAAACCTTAGATCCGCGCTGGAAGCAATGTTTTTTATTGAATGGAAACGAAATGAGCAATCTTTGTAAAGGACCTTCCATAGATCATTCCTGTAAAGTTTGGTTGAATTTGCTTCAGTGGTTTCAGAGGAGAAGATGAAAATGTGAATTTCCCATAGGGCATATGTTAAACTATGTTCCGTGCTGGCGGCCATGTTTTTTATCGGATCGTAACGAAATGAGCAATCTTTGTTAAGGACCTTTAGTACATCATTCTTGTAAAGTTTGGTTGCATTTGCTTCAGTGGTTTCAGAGGAGAAGACGAAAATGTGAATTCTCCCATAGGGTCCAATGTAAAACCTAAGTTCCGCGCTGGCGGCCATGTTTTTTATCAGATCGGAAGGAAATGAACAATCTTTGTAAAGGACCTTACATACATCATTCCTGTAAAGTTTGGTTGAATTTGCTTCAGTTGTTTCAGAGGAGAAGATGAAAATGTGAATTTCCCATAGGGC
>MJUU01028517.1:9033-29667 GCA_002080025.1 Modiolus philippinarum
TCCTTGATACCATAATACAACACTGTTACAGGAATCGCTATGCAAAAGGGTTCAAGAGCTATCAATTTTGGTCCGTCGTCAGTGAACTTTTCATTGACAAGTTTTCTTCGCAAAAATCAATTGGCCAATTAGATTTAAACTTGCTCGCTACAAGCCTTTTTGTCATGTTTAAAAATGCATTTTTAGCTTAATTTCAAAACCCCTTTCAACAGTAAACAATAAAAAACGAAATCCTCTTGTACAATTTCTATATTGGGATAGAATTTGGCTGTTTAACAGCTTTTTCAACATCAATAAATAAGTATAATACCAGAAAACTTTGTATTGGGACAAGAAAGTACGTTTCTTGGCACAGCATAGATATAAGTTAAATCTTGTCATATAGCAGCTTTTACACATATTTCAGTTTACAAATTTCCAAATATTGCATTGAAGAGACATAACTCTTCTTTCGAAATCCAGAAAATAAACCATTAACTCACAGTATAGGTATATCAATTAACGCCAGATGGCAGCACGTTCAAAGTGGAAAAAACTAAGAATTCGTGGCCAAAGGAACATAACTCGAGTCAAAATCGAAAGACTACGCGCAAAACTACAAAAATTTACATTTTTTAACAGTAAATCCCAAAAATTCCATAGGTCCGATTGTAATGAAATTTGCACTGCAGATATGTGAATAACAAATCTTTCATATGCTAGATGGGTTTCCGTGGGTTCCCAAGTTAACATACTGAAAATGCGGTTTTATAGATAATAAGCATCGTACGAAATGTTTAAAAAATTGGCTTTTTTTACATAAAAATATTAAATTAAGAAACATTGTGCAGAAAGAACGTTAACATTCTCAAATTAAATATTTTACCTATATAAAACAATTAATAACATCATTTCACAGTAAAATGTCGATTCAAACAAAAGGTCACAGATTTTTGCCCGGAGAGTTATCTAACCTGATTCTTTATTGATATGCCTACACAGTTACTTAGGTATTTTTTTATTTGATCTGATCTAGTTTTGGCTGGACAATTTTAACGTATTTCATGTAACTTGTTAAAAAATGTACAGTCGAAGTCGGTTGATTCGACAACTCGGGTGTGTAAATTGCTTGTCCCAGGAGATGCCTCTGTTTTGCATATTTACTTCTTACGATTCGAATTCGTCGATTTGAAATCTTTGATCAAACTCTGTTCAACGCTCTCATTGGCCCACTTGGACACAATACAGGACTTGCATCGATAATGCTATTCTATAACCCTGTATTATTGCTACACATGTACATATACCATTTTACGTAATGTATCTTTAATTATTGTTAAAAAAGACATTTTACGTAGAACTCGTAATAACTGCAATTCAAACATATTTTATTTTGATTTCAGTAAGTATCGCGAATATAACATTTGAAATAATTGTAAAATAATTGTAATATTTAGCTTTTATTTAGTGTCAAAATTAGATATAAGGATCAATATTGTATATAATATATATAGTCTCTAACATTGTTTCAGTTCCAGTTTATTACGTATATTTCTCACATCGAGATAGTTAAATTTTCACATTTTAAAGTTCGAGGTTTATCCCAGAACTTTAACTATCGAGATGTGAGAAATTATCGTTATAAACCGGAAAACAATGTTAGAGATTTTTACTCTCTAATTCTACTCGACATTTATTTGACGTAAAGCGATCTCCGTAGTCTCCAGTCTCAAGTATGTTGCCATTTTGTTGATATCATCGTTGCTATGTGTATCATTGCGCCTTTGAATTGAAAGGAGTGTTAAGTGTAATAATTTTGATAAAAATGTCATATTATCAATAGATTGAGATATCGTTATCATAAAAATGCAAAAACCAGTTCGCTAGACAATGATGCAGGTGTTAATTTCATCAACATACGGTTGCATTATTTCTAGAAACTGACACTGATTGACCCTCTTTTCACCGCTTTTCCCAGTTCCAACCTCCATCTATTTTTTCACCTCCTCTTCTCCCTAATTCCAACGCAGTCACCTTCCTGTCCTTTCTTTCCCACCTCTCACCTTCCTTTCATCCAAGTCCCACCCTGTTAACTCCTGTCAATCGCTTGCCCGTCTCTCATCCCTCTTTTGCACAACTTTTCCCAACTCAAAACCCATTCTTCCGACTTCCGTTTTACATGTCCAACCCCGCTGCAGTAGTACACAGTATTCTGATTTACCTGTATAAATCTCCTAACGTTGCTCTTATCAGTGATACGAGTTAGGTATTCAAAGACTTCTGGAAGCTTAAAATAAGTAGGCGCGGCTTCATCATGTTCAAATCCTGGAACTTCCATCAGATATTTCGGCAGATTTGTTCTGCAAATAACAAAAGACAAAAAGAACTTTGACCACTCAGTTAATGTAATAGGTATGTAAATAACAAAGTTTCTGGATTTCGATGAAATTTTACATGCAAGTGCATCAAATGAAGCTGAATTTCAAAGTGAAATAACATCGGTTTTAGCTATTTCAATGTTTGAAATATGACCGATTGAAAAATAAACGTGTCCTGTTGTATTCATATAACATCTATAAGTAGGGTGTCCAACCGGCGAGTTTTTCGAATTTGAGTTATCGGAATCACATACACCTGTACTATACATTTTAAGAAAGACAAAACCATGGTGCGTCGAAATATTAATGTCGTCGAGATCGAATTTGGTCACATTTTATTTAAAATAGGGTTAAAGGTCATTTCCTAAAATTAAGAAAAATCTCATGCAATTAAAAGTTGGCTTTATTTTACCAACAAACCCCTTACGAAATTTGAAAAACCTAATAATAATTTTATAAAGGCAGTTCATCGTTTTATTTTTTGTAATGATTTGTCATTTATCTTCATTAAACAAGTTTCACGGTGACCATTTGTGTTTTGAGGTGTGCAATTCTAAATATTTGCACCTGAAATGTATAAAGGACGCTTTCAATTATCACGAATAGCAATTTCAAATTTTTTGTTAAACCATTGTTTAAAGGAAACCTTCAATTAAATGTTAAAGCCTTACTTATAAAAATTGAATAAGACCTAGACAAAATAAATCACACATTTTTGTTTTTGGTATTAATTTAAGCGGATTTCCCGGATGATTAACGTATTTTATTTGCAATTCTTCAATGAACATTTCAATATTCCTCTAGTAACACCTTTAAAACTTCTTCTAAACTCCTGTCTTTTGTCTGCTCGTCAAGCAATCAAGCTTCTAAAGAATTCTATTGTATACCAATTTGTCATCATCGGAGTATCAAGGTAAACTCCTTCAGGCAGTACAAATTGGTATACAATAGAATTCTATAGAAGCTTGATTGCTTGACGACAGGAGTTTAGAAGGAGTTTTATAGGTGTTACTAGAGGAATATTGGTATGTTCATTGAAGAATTGTAAATAATAAACGTTAATTTTCCGGGAAATCCGCCATAAGTAAATTTCCACGCACTACCATAAATCCTAATAAAACCAATAAAACTTGAAGAAAACCTTGTTTTATCATCTACATGGATAGTGAAATCTCAATTTTGATGTGTAAACATTAACATGTACATGAAAATTCGAAATTCGACCAATTTAAAAATCTCCATCAGATCCAAAAAATTTGATGCGACTTGGGCTACTATATTATTCTACCTTCATATGGATTAAAGTTGTTGCGCTTCGTACGTTTCCTGATTCGTCAAGCGAAGTTAACTTTTTTACGCAAATTTAATGCTTTTATTTGTTGATTTCTCGGTAATGGCAGTTATGACACGCATGATTTTTAGCACATATGTACAGATGATAGTTGTGTTTGCGCTTAAATTCAAATATTTCGAAAATTCAGATAAGTAATATTGTATTCAACGAAAATATCTTAAATTCATGACCATTTTTATTCCAAAATTAACACCGACAAATTATAAAAAGCAATGAATAATAAGTTATATTCTAGCGGTTAAAACAAAATTTTAGGTCTGGACTTTCACAAAAATAGCTGCTTATCATGACATCAAAGACTCCTACTGATTTCTATAAATTCAAAGACACCATATCTAAAGCTCTGCTATAGGGTACCCCTTAAAAATGAGAAATAATAGACATCGTGACCACGGAAGTTTTCTACGGCAATGAAAAATATAAAATTTAATAACTATTCCAGCCTATTAAACAAAAATTAGTCGTGTGTTATTCCGTTAACCCAACTCGCAAACTAAGTGGTTTTTTTACATGAAAAACGTACCGAAAAATAATGTTATCATCATCTTTAATTGTGCGTTTATGAAATTGTATCCTACAATTTTTCTGCAAAAAAGAAATGTTTTAAACAATGAAATTCCCGTTTTAATAGTGTACATTTTATATAGAGTCACCGAATTCATTTCGTCGGTATAAATAGTTGAAACATAGAAAAGGCACACCTAAAATGGATTTTTTTTTCGATAAAACCCGCCGTCAAAATAGGAACGTCGTCGATAAAAGTTATGATTTTTGGCGTGATTTGAAAGATAGACCACTATTCAGCGATCTATACCACGAAAACGAACTCGGTGACCATAAAAAAATATATATCATTAAAACAGAAATTTCTTTAGCAACATAATATCAGTTTTCAGAAAAAATTGTAGGATACAGTTTGAAACGACGATAATTTAAAGTGATATTGAAATTATTTAACGCTCATTCTATAGAGCAACTTTATAACGTCGCTTATTTACGTACCTCTCACCTTAAATGTCTAGTAAATTTTCTCATGATTATTAAAAGAAGATTAAATCCCGCAATTTAATGCAATTACATCTGAAATACTCTACAAAGCAGAGTATTGCAGATTCAATACAGTAGCTCAAAACCCTGTAAAATATTAAAAACTAGAAAGTTCAAAAGCTCCCCAACTTTTAAAAATGAGATTATAACCTAAACAACTTTCTTGAGGCAAGACCACGATAGAATTAACAAGCACCGGTATTTCCGTATTTTCAAAGCGACATCTAAATTTTACAAAATTTTGTTTGAAACTAAGGAGTATCTCCCCCATGCATAGCTCTGTCCTTATCTAAATTTGGCTTTTTTATTTAGACCCTTTTGGTTATTTGTTCTCTATTAGCTTTTGCACGTTTTTCAGACTTCAAAGTATTTTGGTTTGATCTGCACTGATGAGACATAAGTTGTCGAAATGCGCATATGCAGAAAAAAATCAACAATAACTTCGGTATTTTGCTGTTTATTACAACTGGGCCGATGCCTCTGCTGGTGGACTTTTTGTCCCAGAGGGTATTCACCATCCAAGTAGTCAGTATTTCCGTGCTGACCCGAAAATCGACTCATTTGAAGCTTTCGATATCTAAATTTTACAAATTTTTGTTTAAAACTAAGGAGTATCTTCGCCATGCAAAATAGCTCCGTCCTTTGCTGAATTTTGGCTTTTCTATTTAGATCCTTTTGGTTATTTGTTTTCTGTTAGCTTTTACACTTTTTTATTTCGGTTAATGGACTTCCAAATGTTTTGGTTTGATCTGCACTAATGAGACATGAGTTGTCGAAATGCTCATGTGCAGAATTTAAATTGACAGTTACTTCGGTATATTTATTACCACTGGGTGGGCCGATTCCTCTGTTGATGGACTGTTAGTCCCCGAGGGTATTCACCAACCCAGTAGTCAGTACTTCGGTGCTGACCTGAAAACCGACTTATCTGAAACTTTTACAAAATTTGTTTAAAACTAAGGAGCATCTCCCTCATGCATAGCTCTGTCCTTCGCTTAAATTTGGCTTTTCGTTTTAGATCCTTTTGGTTATTTGTTCTCTATCAGCTTTTACACGTTTTTTTCGGTTGATGGACTTCCAAGTGTTTTGGTTTGATCTGTACTGATGAGGCATGAGTTGTCGTAATGCGCATATGCAGAAGATGAAGTAACAGTAACTTCGGTATTTTGCTATTTACTACCACTGTCCGGAGCCTCTGCTGAAGGACTGTTAGTCCCCGAGGGTATTCACTAAACCAGTAGTCAGTACTGCGGTGCTGGCCCGAAAATCGACTTATTTTAAACTTGTAATATCTACATTTTACAAATTTTTGTTTAAAACCAAGGAATATCTCCCTCATGCATATCTGTGTCCTTAGCTGAAATTTTGGCTTTTCTATTTAGATCCTTTTGGTTATTTGTTCTCTACCAGCTTTTACACGTTTTTGGGTTAATTGACTTTTGTTTTGATTTTATCTGCACTGATGAGAAATAAGTTGTCGAAATGCGCATATGCAGAAAACAAATTAACAGTAACTTCAGTATTTTGCTATTGATACGCTGTATTTTTTCACATTATTCTAGGATTTTTGCTCCAAATCCGTTTGGTTTTAATGAGTATAAAATCGGTAATAGTAGTTTTTTTTCTGCTGGAGAGCTAACAGCTACTGCGGTACTGGACTTACTGGATATGCTATCATACTTTTAGATTTTTGCATTTTTGTAATTTTCCAATATTATTCTGATCAACCGTTTATTGTGCCCACACCTCATGAGTTACTTACGTCAAATGTCCTTACAGTCGACTCGATGAGTGCCCTGTGGTTGTTTATATGTTGTGATTGTCTACTGATAGTCTTTTTGTCGAAACAGATGACAGAGATTGTAAAAGCACTTTGCCAGTTAATTTTATGTTTTTTGATGATCCTGCATCCATGGAATAATTAAAGACCTGGATGTAGCGTTGCCTGACATCTAGCAATGAATTCCGCTCGAACTTGTGCTACGGCTCGTCTTGAACTTACAATGAGATATGAGTAGAGCTCATTGTTGAAGGTCTCATGGTGACTTAAGATGAACAACAACAACAAAAAAAAAGCGTTGTTCCATTGCTTGGATTTTGCCATGTATTTGTAGAGACTTTGTCTCATGTGCATTTACTCAAAATTCATGGTAAAGTACTTTTTGTTTGTGGATACAAGCTCTGTGGGGCAGTCCTTACATGAAAAATGAAAAAAGAAATACTTACGGAAGGTTTTTATATAGCGCGGTGCTTACAGGTTGACCAAAGACAGTTTGAGATGTTTCATCCGAATACAACCACTGGCCTCCAATATCATAATTCCTTTCAAAACATGTCAGTCGGAAGTCCTCATTTTCTGAAAGGTGTTTAAGAACCACTATTCCGGATACACCTGCACCGATCACAGCAATATGCTTTTTATGAATTGTATCTGCAGCCTGAAAATTAAATGTTAACTACAAGGCCTTATTTGATTGATTGAAATTTATATCTTAGTAGCAAATATAAGCTATATACTGATACACCAGAGGCTCCCAGGAGCCTGTATCGCTCACCTGGCTTTCAGTTGCCACAATCAAGGTAACATTGTAAGTTATACAGTTGATATTCAATTTCTCAAACTTTCGTAGCTCAAACACCTCCAATATCTTGAATTATTTTTAAAGTCTGATCATGTTTAACTATATTTCTTTGTTGGGCTTTTTTGACAAAAAACGTTCTTGCTAGGGACCACTTTTGACACCAGTTTTGAAGTCGAAATGTCATTTTGTACATGGCACTCAACAAACAATTTTCAACATCGGTTTTGAAGTCGCAACATCAATATCTACTTGAAAATCAAATTTCATTGAAATCGGACAATGTTTAATTTTCCCGCCTTTTTTGGTGGCCATTTTAAAAACGGCGGTCAACGAACAATTTTTAACATCAGTTTTGAAGTTACGACATCAAGACCAATTTGGAAACCAAATGTCATTGAAATCGGACAATGTTGAATTTTCCAACCTTTTTTGGCGGCCATTTTCAAAATGGCGGTCAACAAACAATTTTCAACACCGGTTTTGAAGTCGTAACATCAATATCTATTTGGAAACCAAATTTCATTGAAATCGGACAATGTTGAATTTTCCAACTTTTTTTTGCGGCCATTTTGAAAATGGCGGTCAAGGAACAATTTTCAACATCAGTTTTGAAGTAACCACAGCACGGCAAACATTTCACCAATTTACACTTATTCTTCATCTTCTATAGTTTTGGAAATAAAAGATGAAAAATACGAAAATTTTAAAAATTCGGTGAAAAAAGGGCAATAACTCCTACAAGGTTTTATGGATTTTCTTCAAAATTTCAGGGTGGGTAGATCTTGATATGCTGAACATTTTTGCAATTTACACTTGACCTCTATCTGTTACACTTTTTGAAATAAAAAAATAAAAAATGCAAAAATTTTGAAAATTTAACGGAAAAAGGGCTATAACTCCAAGATGGGTTTTCAGATTTTCTTCAAAATTGCACAGTGGATAGATCTCATCATGCTGATCATTTTTATCTAATTCAGATTTTTGATATCTGTAACGGTTTTCGAGTTATTAGCCAAAAACTGCAATTTACCCCTATGTTCTATTTTTAGCAATGGCGGCCATGTTGTTGGACAGAGGGACAAACTGAACATCAGTTTGAGAAGCCATACCCTAATGATGATTCAGGCCAAGTTTGGTTTAATTTGGTTTAGCGGTTTCAGAGGAGAAGATGTTTGAAATTGTTGACGGACAGACGGACGACGGGCGCCGGACGCATAGTGATGGCAATAGCTCACATGGCCTTTTAGGCCAGGTGAGCTAAAAACACCAACTGATTTCACATTTTTTAAAAAAGTTTTAATGAAATATAGTAATTTGAAAATGGGTAGGGGGAATTCAACGGCCATACATTTCTGATAGATTAAACGGGTCATTAAAAACTTCAAGATCTCAATAATCTTGGAAGTTTTAGGTAGACTTGTATTGGAAAAAAGATTGTGATATGTTTTGTTATACCCCCATCACACTAGGCCACGATCGCACTACGACTGAGAACAAAATTAGGATCTTGCTGCAATCGGGGCTGTCGCAGTAAGGTCGTAGTAGGATCGTAGAAAGGTCTTCATGGTCGTGATGGTCGTGGAACAACCTTGAACATGCTAAAAAAATCGTAGTGCAGTCGTGGTCAAATTTTGTCGTAGAAAGGTCGCAGTAGAGTCGTGGGAAGGTCGTGGAAAGGTCGTTCTAAGTCTTTATGATCGTGGTAGCATCGTAGTCGGATCGTGGGATTCCAATTGAGAAGACTGAACTGCGATCACAGTACGATGCTACTACGATCTCATTTCGACCATTCCGATTCTACTACGATCTCAAAACGACAGTTCTGATTCTACTATGACTGTTCTGCGTTCCTGCCACGATCACATCACGATTGAACTTCGATATATAAGACCTAAATACGAGTTCATGCCGACTTTATCGCGACTTTACCTCTATCATGCAATAATCGTACCATAATGAGGTTAAAATATCGACTTGCAAAACACCGCAGCATATTTAAAGCTGTCGCAATTGGTATGATTAAACAACTGTGAAAATTTGAATACGAAACCAAGAACTTTTTTGCAGGGGCTCTCGATATGCAATATATCACCCTCTCTGACCATGCAACCATCGTCTATACTTTCCTTGACCAAGCAACCATCTTCCTGTTGTTTAAGGAAACCGGACTTCTTGACTACATAAATTAAATGCATTTTTAATGCATTTTTGGTTTGTGTTTATGGCATTAACCTTATAGGGCATTTTTGGTTTGTGTTTATGGCATTAACCTTATAGGGCATAAAAAGGCATTTTATACCGTTAAGAAAATAAGAAAACGAAGAAGAATACAGTTTAGATATCTAGATTTCTCAGTTAATTAAATGTCATATTGTCACCGGTGAAAATTAATGATTTCTAGTCACCGGATGACGTCTTAATGAAGCGACGTCACAATATCTCTTCAATGCCATCGTCAAGTAAACAACTGGCGTATTGAAATGAAAAAAAATCCGCATCTAAAATCTATGTTTTTGAGTAGAAAATCTATATAATAACAAGTGTGGATCGTATTGCAAGGCAATGCAAAAATCCCCTACCGGTGGAATAATTCTTTATTGTACCAGCAGAAGTAGTTAAAGAAGAAAAATTTTCTGAGCCCAAGGCCCATAACTCCGTCCAAAATCAATGGACCGGAACCAAACTCAACCTTGATCTGTAAATCATAGTGGTAGACTCACATAGCAAATATTAGCTTCATATCTAGAACGGTTTAGAAAAAAAGTCCGGAAAACCTACTTGTATATTTTACCAAACTTTTTTAAGTCAAAGGCCCTTAACTCCGTCAATAATCAATGAACCGGAACCAAACTCAAACTTGATCTGTAACTCATGGTGGTAGACTCACATAGCAACTATTAGCTTCATGTCTGGAACGGTTTAGAAAATAAGTCCGGAAAATCTATATTTTACCAAAATTTTCTAAGTCAAAGGTCAATAACTACGTCCAAAATCAATGGGAATCATTCACGTAATATCGTCCGTATGACGTCGCCACTGTTCTATAAGTGGTTACGTGAACGCTTTTATCGTGACGACGCTTGAATTTGTCATACGCGAAAGTACCATCTCGGTTAAAATAGATAAGATTACTTACTTTTTTGTAGAGAAGCCAATTCAAATATATTCATACAGTAATTTAGAGGGCCAATTGTTTTCTTTGCCAGAACTGAATAAAATACGGGAGTTTTGAGTCGTGTTCACTCCGGAAACAAATCTATTATTATTCGTAAAAAATCAATACATCAATACCTTGAGATGGAATCACTAATTAATGAACACTGTTGAGCTAAGGGTGATTTATATTTAAACTATTTGTAGCGCTTCAGATTAATTGTTTTTCGTCAATTAAAATTTAGTTTAATAATTGTCATACAGGACAAATTATAAGTACACTTCAATTCAATAAATAGTTTGTTTTTAGGTGGTATATATTTATTTTCAATAGAACTGGATTCAGGTTATCCTTCTCACTGCTATTTGAGGAGATCGTTTCCGCCTTCAATTACACGAGAGTCTCGACAATATTGTAACAAAAACATTTACAAGTCAATCATTATATTAGTTCGGTAGTACATTTAGGACACACAAACTTTATTTTTTTATAATATTATGTCGAGCGCTCGACTTATTATCTCGAGCTCTCGACTTATTATCTCGAGTGCTCGACTATTAAGTCGAGCGCTCGACATAATAAGTCGAGCGCTGGACATAATAAGTTATGTCGAGCGCTCGATTTATTATCTCGAGTGCTCGACATAATAAGTTGAGAGCTCTAGATAATAAGTTGAGCGTTCGACATAATATTATAAAAAAAATTGTGTGTCCTAAATGTACCACCGTATATTAGAATTGATCGATCATTTAAATTAAAGGTATATTTCTTTGGTAGAAAAAGAAAAGAATGGCGACATATTCGCGAATTCGAATTCCGTCTGAATATTTCTCCTAAGAGCAAAATGAACGTCTTATCTTATAATTTTTCTGGTATTGTTTGGTAAAATACAATATAAACTTTTACGACCGTCAATATAAATTCTGTATATTTTAACTCTAAAAGATAATTCAGGACACGTAGAAATTGCTTGCGCTATTCCTTTAATATTTTCAATTTGACAGTTTCTTAATACGAAATGATTCGCATCATAAGCTTGTGTTTTCAAGCACATTTTCGCAGCACAAGAAACTTACCCTAGTGATTACACATGTCACACTAACGTGCTGACTATCAAATTGATTTCGGGGAAGGGCCGTGAGGGACTGTTTTTTCAGTCTGGTGCAATGAAAATTTTTCGTTGTTGTCAGGTTTTAATTACTGTGCATATTTCGATTTATGGACTTCCAAATGTTTTATTTGACCTGCACTGAAGAGACATAGTTGTTGATATATCCATCTGCAGAAATCAAATTTACAGTACTTCGGTATTTTGTTATTTGAAGGGGGAAGACAATGATATTATTTCTGAAACTTAATGTATAGAACCAATACCAGTGAAAAGAAATTTCTGAACTTGAATAAAGATATCATCTTTTTCTTTTCTTTGCATTTACCGGATGAAAAAATGGCCCTAGATACAGCCGAAAAAAAGACCGGCGAGCACAATAATCATCCTAGAAAATAAAGTCCATGCCTTACGTAAATTGTAAGACTACAAAGATTTTATTTGTTAATGTCAATAAATATTTGATTTGATTTGCTTTGTTAAAAAGAACTCTCCGTTAAAAATAACATATAAATCTACGATAACTGCATGTGTAACGGTTTATTTCGTCGAAAATATTTTCCAAAATCATGAAGAGGTGTACTTAAGACGGAATAAACTTGAATATTATTAAATAGTATAAGAAATATGATAATTGAAATATGTTTTCATCAAAGTTTTGATCTCTTACAAACTGTCATATTAATTTCTGGTCATTTATATGCTTTGGCTTTATATTAAAGGCATTTTTGAATGGTTGTAAATCCTTTTATGTAAATATATACTGGTGTAAATATTGTGCATGTAAACGGTAATGAAAGTCGCATTCCGATTGTAAACGGTAATGGAAGTCGCATTCCGATAAAAAGAGCAAAGTCTACTAGTATCAACCGAAATTTACAGTTACTGCAAATAAGATTAGACCGGGTTTCTAATCGCTGGTATTTTTGCAGATCTCATAAATTACACACATAATTTATATATTTTCAAGGTTACTAAAGTGATGAAATAATAACAAATTTGTATAAGACGAACACTTCATCCAAACCCAGAGTTGCATATATCGAAACCGGCTTATCAATTTCGTCCAGTAACGACCCTGTGCTACAAGCAGCAAGCTATATTGTATTTTGTAAAACAATTTATATTATTTTAATCGTAAATCATTAATTTAAATATAGCGGTACTGTTCAGGTCCAACTTTGAAATAAGTACAAAAATAAACAACACGAACACAAAGGGGTCAAAATTTTACTCGTGAAATTGAAACTTTAAAAAGTCTACTTCCAATCTGATGGATATATCATCGGCAATAATAAAACCACAGTCTCGTTGCCATTACGATTACTGTTTAATAGTTAATATTGAGAGATGTCCGGCACAGATGTGAATAAATAAGTTCTGTCATAATATTTATTTCAAATGGAAAATATAGAACAATTTTCTCGTCGGAGAACTAGAAAATTTTGGTATTTCTTCCTAACGTTATAAATCGTGTATATTTGTTCCAAATGGTGAAAAAATAATAAGACTCTGTTCATGATATTCCTTCCAAATGCGAATCCCGCTTGTATAACGAAAATTATTAAAATGCGACCCAAAAAGTAAAATAACAACAAAAAAAGAAAAACAAACACCAAAAACCCACAAAAACCAAAACAAACAAAATAACACACCAAAAAAAAAAAATGAATAAATAGAAAGGGCAAAATCGAAAAAGAAGAGGAAAACCGTTTGAATTGATATTTTAGTTGTGTTTTATTTACTGTTTAAGCCATAGATTACAAAAGTCTGTTGATTGACCTGCGGAAGGCAGAAAAGAATATCCGACATCAATCTTTTTTTCTAAAGTATATTTTAATTTACTTGAATTACGTACGGCTAAAAGGATCGAAAGATAATTCATAGGTAACGCTCATAAAGCGTCACGCCGAAAAATAAAACGTTCATTTAACCCCTTATGGAACGACGACGCCGCCTGTCGGGAAAAGCGGTGAATGCTTCCCATTGACAAACATCGGCATCTTATCTTTCTGCGGAAGGTTTAATGAGAATTGTTTTCTCTAGTTATCATATGAATTGCAGTCAAAACTTTTACAGTTTTTATATTTAAACTTTTGCATAGCATTGAGGGGTGATGGATTTATGTATGGGAGTTTAGATATTTTTTAATAGAAAATAAAGTTCCATTTGATTTTCCAGTAGCTGTTATAAGAGGAAGATGTTGGCAGTCATTTCAATATCACTCCATGTTAATCATAGAAAAAAGAAGGGAAACGGGGAATGTGTCAAAGAGACAACGACCCAAAGGGGAGTAATAACAACTCAAAGCCACTATAAGATCTTCAATGAACGGTGAGAAAACCCCACACCCAACGGCAGGTCGGAGTCGGCCCCTGAACAAAGAGCAATCAAGTCCAGCGAAATAAACATCATCCTAGACTCCTATAGACATAAAGTAAACTAACTAGAAAAAGGACAAGACACACAAAGGCTTAATAAATTTCTGACTTAGGACAGGCTGCAGTGGGGTTAAACTAGTTTTATTGGATCCAAACCTTCCCCCTACAGCCAATGTGATAAATAAAAAAAAAACAATCGTAACAACAGTAAAATTCAGTTGGCAGCAGGACCGAGTCAATTGTAAAAAATGAAACTGAAAGAACTAAATATACGGACAAAAAACATGAAATCACAAGAGACTACTAACAGTTAACTGACATGCCAGCTCCAGACCCATCACCAACTGACGAAGTAAGTCATGTACCCTCAATATACAGCTTCCACCAAGATCCCTTCCTGTTTGGAGTTTAGAATAATGATTTCATGTGTATACCGGAATACGTAACCCGTGTCCATGCAAAACAGATTTAAGAAATTTAGAATTGCAAAGATCCTATAAAAAAATCAATGTTAATACCAAAGAAGGCCATACGTAATGACTTGACGACAATACCGTAATTATAACCCTTATGAATTAGACGATTTAAAGGTTTTATAAGTTTGTTAGGCGAGTTTAAGTATTTTTTACTCTTATGTAAAACATTACCGTAAAATAAGGGATGTGAAATACCAGCATTGATTAGATGTTTACAGGTTGCATTGTATTTATGAACTAAGTCTTTATATCGATGATAAAATTTAGTAAAGGTTTTAACTAGTTTGTGATAACGAAAACCCTGATGTAATAGTTTTTCAGTTATGTAAAGATTCCGTTCATTAAAATCGCAAACATTATTACATACTCGAACAAATCGAACAAGTTGAGATATGTAAACACCATATGATGGCGCTAATGGAACATCGCCATCCAGAAATGGATAATTAACTATGGGAAAAGAAAAATCATCCGTTTTATCATAAATTTTAGTATCTAATTTACCATTCGCATATTCCTGGCGATTTTTTAATTTGATATTCCCCAACTATTTGAAGGTTTGGTTTTGAAAGCGTGAAATTTAAATATTCTCAAAGAGGTACTATTTGTTTTTTTGTTAAATAAAGCGCAGACTTCACATGAAAGTTGGCGTTTGAAGTTGAAAACTTTGAAGAATGTAAAACATTTGAAGATGGTTTCGTAGTTGCTATTTTCAGAGATATAACTTTAAAGCAACGAAAACTCCAAAATCACACCTTTTGTGTATTGATATAGGTAGACTCTTTTCAGTCTTGAAATGTACTTTCGTAAGTTTTTAAGTTTTTATTTATAAATGCATACGAAATGAAGATATTCCTGTCGATTTGCAGCTGAAAATATTTGATTCTATGATCGAGCCAATAGTTTTATATGGCTCAGAAGTTTGGGGGTATGAGAATTTAAAAATTGTTGAACAACTGCATTTGAAATTTTGTAAAAGAATTTTAGGTGTTCGAAATACAACACCAAATTTTATTGTGTATGGTGAATTAGGAAGATTTCGTTAAAATGAGAATAATTTCGTTTTGGTGCAAGTTAGTCAATAATAATACAAAACTTAGCAGCGTTTTATACAATTTAAGGATGTTAGCTGGTCATGTTTATGTATTTCTGTCATATTTTCGGATTTCTCTGGTTTTATCCATTTAAAAGCTTAATAATGTTTTGCCCGGTGACCCCCTAATTTTATTCCATAATTTCATTTTATACATCTTTTGGAGCATTCTGACAAAATTTTATTCCATTGATGGTATTTTGTCACATTCATTATTTGATAAACATTCCTCGTGTAAAACCTATGGAAAATGTAGAGGAGTTCAGTTTCCCGCCATTTTTTTCAAGCACTTGTATCCCAGTAATCTCATCTGTAACCTATTAAATTTTTTGGCTTAAATTACTTCTTTTACAATTGTCTAGCAAAAAATCACATCTAATAGGAATCCTTGTTAATTTCAAATTGACCAGCGAACATCCTTAATGTTATGTTTAAAAAATCAAGGTCAATATGTGTTTAGATGGATTAACTTTGTAGAGTCTATTTTTAATCACTGTGGTCAAGGATACATTTTTACAAATCAAATTGGGTTCTATGATAAAAATCTATTTAGTCAAATGTTACGTGATCATTTTATTACTAGTTGGTTTAGAGATGTGGAAAGCTATTTGCGTGGGCTATTTTACGGATTATTTAAAAAGGAATTTGGATTGGAAAATTATTTGTTAAGACTTTCAGAAAATAATAGAATTTGGATAACAAAATTACGATCTTCAAATTTAAAAATACCTATAGAAACAGGGAGATGGAACAATATTCCAAAGCATGAACGATTTTGTAATTATTGTAACAACTGTATCGGTGATGAATATCATTACTTATTTATTTGAGTGTTATCAATAAACTTGTGAAACTTGTGAAACATATTAGCGATTAATCTTGGAAAGTCAGTTTAATCAATGTCTCTTTAACGACGCTTTCATGAGAAACATACACGGTGGTAAATTTAGGACACACTAAATCTTGTTTTTTTTTTTATAATATTATGTCGAGCTCTCGACTTATGCTGATCGCTCGACTTATCATGTCGAGCGCTCGAATTATTATCTCGAGAGCTCGACTTATTATGTCGAGCTCTCGTCTTATTGAGTCGAGCGCTCGACTTAATATTATGAGAAAATAAGATTTTGTGTGTCCTAAACGTACCACCGTAGAAACACATATTACATCAAATAAAAAAATGAAGATACCGTATAAAAATGCTTATCAATTTTCCGCAACATCTTCATTTATCTGGATATCGTCAAGTCTAGAAATTCGAGGGAAATGGCGAAAGTTATTGTATTCTTTGGGAAACCCTTAACATCATTTAAAAGGTAAATTTTGCTGATCATCGGATTTTTTTTCTCGAATAAATGCAGGTGTACTGTGTTACAGGCAAAATTATATAGAATGAATGCTTCAAGAGCAAAGTATGCTTTTTTGCCGAAATTGCAATGAGCTTTTTATTGACAAAAAAAAACTGTCTTGCAATCATTGCAAAAACATTATTGTAAAAAGCAATGATAGCATTCAAACACAATCGAATATTCGCAATAGGTCATGCGGCAACGGCGGATCCAGGCTTCGAGAAAAGGGGGGTCCGATCAGGTTCCAAGCGATTTTTTTACCACTTTTGTCAATTTTTACTTATATTCTGCACGAAATTTAAAACATTTCCAGAAAAAAGGGAATCCTCCCTGTACATCCGCCAATCTGCGCTTATTTGTTTAAATGCGAGAGTTTTTGCGTATATTTGTTTCATTCATTTACAGTGTTCTGTGTTTAATTAATAGCACTAATAGACTATCAAGATGTAGACAGGAATAAAAGCCCTGTCCTTGATAAACTTGAGTTTTCTATGTATCGTGTGCGTTTTTGTCACATGTACATTCACTCCATATCCTTTCATTTTTCCTAAATTTTAATTGACGAAAACATTTTACCGGGCGAGTAATTAATTTATATATATATACATGTAACGTGACACAAATGTTTTACATTTAGTGAAAGAAAAGTATTTCTCGACAAGTAACAACTAACTTAATATTGTCAATTTGAAGGTCACTTAAGTCTGTATTTTTTCTTTACATGCGTCAATACAACTGAATGAGCATTGCCACCGGAAAAAAAAACCTAGAACTGGTGTAAATAATGGAGAAACGCACTGCAGTACCAAGTAAACTTATTTTCACAATTAATAGTACTATTTATACATGAAGGACGTTTGCGCAACTCCCTTTATTCGTATCGACGTCGGCAAATGTGATCCTTGACGTTATGAAAAATTAGCATTTTTCTGCACAAATTCGTATCTTTGAATGCATTTATAGAAAAATAAAGCATGGTGACCTACCAAAATTTTAACATTTTTAAAAAGCTCAGAACTTCTGCAGTATTGTGTTAGTTTTTTGAAAACTGCAGGACGTACAACTATTTTTAAAATAACATTTTTCTGATTTTGTAGCCATCAAAAACCCAATTTCCCTATATATTCCATGTAAATTTACGTCAAACTGGACGATTTTCAAACTTCTGGGAAACGAAAACGAGCATGGATATATTTCAAAGTAACTCAGGCTTAGCAATCGCCATGCAAAAAATCAGAATTTTGTAGGACATCGTCAATTACCTTGACTTGACCTTAATTCACACCGAATGTCTCTATCATAAATGCGCACAGACGACTCCGGGACAAATACCACGGTGAAGGGGTATTTGCCAAAACCACAACGGCTTTTAACCAATCAGAATGCAGTTTACTTACATAAGGTGTAATTGTAATCGAAATTACCATCTGCAGAAACTAAATTTACAGCAATAGGGTCTGTAAGTCTCGTAATGTGACTCATGAGAATCCACGATAAACAAGCAATTTGAAAACGTCTCCCGCCAAAACATGACGTGTGAGGATTATGACGTTCAAATTTTTGTTTGAAACGTCATATATCTTTGTTGGAAATGTAACTTCCGGGTACAATTTTTGATCCCGGAAGTTCCAAAATTGTACGAGACTTACAGGCCCAATTTCGGTATTAAGCTATACTTTACATACAGAAGTTGCGTTCCTTTTTTACGAAGTCCTAATGTCTTCAATGACAATTGAAATTCTAAGGTTTTCGTACATACGCTAAACCATTTTTTCAATTTTTGAAAATTTCTAGCATCAGCTACCTCTTTGTTTGCCATTTATTACTTCTGTTGCGCTTGAAATACTGACCAAACTGAAAGTAATCTAGAATTTTAACAATGAAGACCCTAATTTTGCGGGCAAGTGTCCTGTCACAGGAGAGACAAAGAAAAATTTCACCTAGGTATCAGTTACATATTACATATTACTGGTAGGGTGATAACATATCGTGTTGTCAACCAAATTACAAAATAAAGAATCAGATTACGTATTCCACCCCCTCCCTATTGTGGAAGCTTGCACGACATTTTCAGGAAGTTCGTTGCTAGGGTCTGTCAAGTTTTCATCGAAACCCTGCGTTAAGGTTCGCAAAATTTCGAAACATCAAAAGAACAAAGGACCATACCACCATTAATTAAGTAACTCCTCTCGCCCTACCTGTGGGTCCTTTCGTGTTTTAGTTAACTGTTTCTCCTGTGTAGCTGTTGGAGATATTTTCATACCGAATGTGACTGTTGACATAAGGCCGAGACAAATTATTTCTATGTTTGGCGTCAGCGCGCGCATTGAAAAATGTGTGATTTTAGGAGAAAACAAACAAAGGATATTTTTCGTTTTTCCGTTTAAAATCCAGATTTTTTGGTGTTTTTCAGCCATCGTTGATTTTTTTGTGCGCCCGATATACCATCACTTGAACGATTCTAGCTTAAGCTTCGATTAATAAGACAACATATTTCTACTACTACCAGAAACTTAAAAAAACTCTGAATAAACTGAAATGGGGTCAACGGAATTGACTTTTAATGTACATAATTCACATCAAAATTTGTTGATTTCAAAAATTTCCTCCTTGTTTTTTATTTTGTTTTTGTTTGTTTGTCTCCCGCCCGCCTACATTTCAAAAATAAAGTTGACGCCAAAACAGAGAATTAAATTGGTTTGGCCTAATCGTCATATAACAAGTCTCAACATGGTGTATTCCACGGATGTCACGTCAATTGGCATTTAAAAGACAGTTAAATTCGCAAGTATTGGAAGATTGGCTACGTTTCTCTTTCTTTACTTTCTACTAATTGAACCGTTTATAGCTTTGTAACGCTCTTTTATGTATATTTGTTTTGTTTTTGTAAGGTTGTATCAAATAACTAGATACCGAAGTTACTGTGAATTTATTTTCTGCATATGCGCATTTCGACAACTTATGTCTCTTCAGTGCAGATAAAATCTAAACGTTTGGAAGACCATAAATTCAAAGATGTTCAAAAACTGATAGAGAACAAATAACCAACATGATCTAAATGTAAAGCCAAAATCAGCTAAGGACAGAGCTGTGCATGAGGGAGATACTCCTTAGTTTTCAACAAAATTTACAATAATTTAGATATTGCAAGGTTTCGAATAGAGTCGGCTTTCGGGTCAGCACCGAAGTACTGACTACTGTGCTGGTGAATGCCCTAGGTGACTAATAGTCCACCAGCAGAGGCATCGACCAAGTGGTAACAAATAACTAAATACCGAAATTACTGTGAATTTATTTTCTGCATATGCGCATTTCGACAACTTATGTCTCTTCAGTGCAGATAAAATCTAAACGTTTGGAAGACCATAAATTCAAAGATGTTCAAAAACTGATAGAGAACAAACAACCAATATGATCTAAATGTAAAGCCGAAATCAGCTAAGGACAGAGTTGTGCATGAGGGAGATACTTCTTAGTTTTCAACAAAATTTACAATTAGTTAGATATTGCAAGGTTTCGAATAGAATCGGCTTTCGGACCAGCACCGAAGTACTGACTACTGGGCTGGTGAATGCCCTCGGGGACTAACACTCTACCAACAGAGGCATCGACCCAATGGTAACAAATAACTAAATACCGAAGTTACTGTGAATTTATTTTCTGCATATGGGCATTTCGACAATTAATGTCTCTCCAGTGCAGATAAAATCTAAACGTTTGGAAGACCATAAAT
>MJUU01028519.1:13958-27579 GCA_002080025.1 Modiolus philippinarum
GATTTTAAAGTTTCTGTAGTATCCTGAATTTCGAGCTTTCTTAGATAGATCAGATTCTAAGATTATATGGAAGGGGTTTGTCGCCGATTTTGTGTTTACCCCCATATTGCCATGTTTTTGTTTAAATTAAGGAGGCAGAAATATGATCACTTTTCCAACAGCCGGATTGAAAATCGTTTTTCAAGATGTATAGTTCAAATGAAGATCTCAAAATCCGAACATAATCCGTTGCCTGATGTAGAACAAAAATGCTGCAATATAGTATCATATCAGTATTTCATGTATTTAATTTCCCTCCTTTACGGAAAAATTGCTTAATATTTTCCAAAATTACTTTCTTGTTGAATCTTACGAATCCAAAACCTATTTCTTTTTAAATTGAAAACCGATTTTATTTTCAAACTTAGAATTTCTAAATTTATGAAAATTTTACTTGAAGCTAAGGAGTATCTCCCAAGTGCATAGCTCTGTCATTAGCATGGCTTTTTATTTAGATATTTTTTGTGATTTGTTTCTTATCAGTTTTTGTATATTTTTGATTATTAGTCTTCAAAATAGTGTGATTTGATCTGTACTGAAGAGGCATAAGTTGTCGAAATAGCCATATGCTGAAACTAAATTTACAATAACTTCGGTATTTTTTTTTCAATTGATAAAAGCAGTTCATTATAACAATTATAGATACATCGGTAAACAAGTAGGACATTAATGAAACTTAGGTACCCAGTAGGTACAAGTCAGGTTGTTGTTCTCTTCACTCAAATTGACACCAAAAGAAGACAATTCCGATTTGTAATTGTTTAGTATGTTCTCCCTTGCAGTCATCAATACATAATTTGTACGTCCGACATTTCGATCTTGTGGACCGCTATAGATATATGTTTCCCAGATGACACCAGATTTTTTCCTTTTTCAGCTAAAGTTTGTTTTCCTCTATCGGATTTGACGTTACTACCGGAGTTGACATGCTCATCACGGCTGGTGTCTCACAAAAAGCAGGAGATGCTTACACTAATGGTGCACCTCGTCTTGCCCACGTTTTTTATTTGGGTCCATGCTGTTCATCTGTATGTATGTCTTTTTTTCTTTCTACTCATGTGGTGTCCTTGTTTCTTGCTGTTTCCGAAGTTGCTGTTGTCCCCGGATTGTTTGTTTTTAGACTGACATACTTCAAAACATGATAAATGAATTTTTTCTGGTTTATGTCTTCAAAGTCAGCAGATTCCCACAGATGACACAATAATTTTGGTCCTGTTACGAACACTTTTTACCCTTATACAACGGATGAACCTAACTCATGCGCTGATCTGAACTACTTTTACTATTTCTATATATATTATACGGACGCGCTTTAGACAAATTTACCTGGAATGGAAGTCTCTGTAAATGAAATTGGGTACAGACATGCAGAAGACATTTTGAAAACACCCCCTTTTTATAAAGTGTTTTATTTTAATTACTCAATATTCAATCCATTCATACGGCACATTTCAAAATCAATCATTTTTTCAATTATAACTTAAGATTATGTAAATGTTTCAGTGAATAAAAATAATTTGCCTGACTAAGCATCTATTAATATTGAGATCGCATCAAGATGTTCATCTAGACTTGAGATAACGTTTTCACCAGGCTGCTCCGGCGTCAACAATTAGAAAATATTATGAACTAAAAAAGCTTATGTACATCCTGTAACAGTGGCACTAGCCACTTGATAAATGAAATGCGTTTTGTGGGATTCATAATGATTTGCGTTTAGATTTTATCTGCACTGAAGACACATAAGTTGTCGAAATGCGCATATGCAGAAGGTAAATTCACAGTAACTTCGGTATTTAGTTATTTGTTACCACTGGGTCAATGCCACTGCTGGTGGACTGTTAGTCCCCGAGGGTATTCACTAGCCCAGTAGTCAGTACTTTGGTGCTGACCCGAAAACCGATTATATTTGGAACCTTACAATATCTAAATTTTTGTAAATTTTGTTGAAAACTAAGGAGTATCTCCCTCATGCAAAGCTCTGTCCTTAGCTGATTTTGGCTTAAATGTAAAACATCTTTGAGTTTATGGTCTTCCAAACGTTTAGATTTTATCTGCACTGAAGAGACATAAGTTGTCGAAATGCGCATATGCAGAAAGTAAATTCACAGTAACTTCCTTATTTAGTTATTTGCACCCAGATGGTAGTCCTGGTCCCTAAGTCATGCATGAATTATCACAAAAAGTTTTTTGTAAGCAAGTTGTAACACAGTTAAAGACTTGGATTTTTATTATAGATCAATATGCAAAATCAAGCGATACATGGAGTGGGAAACATATTCAGCGCCCATAGTCTATTCTAGATAAAAGTCAATAAAATTTTAATGGAAATTTTTCATGCGATGAAAGCGGGACTTTCAAGGTGACATTATGCCACTGTGTACTAATTATACTACAATTTTCAACTTGTTTTTAATATGTATGCCAGTTTTCACCCCTGTATAGATGAGAAACGGCTCTTAATATCATACATCGGCAAACGAATGCCGAAGCAAAAATACCTGAAAGGCATTAAGGTTTTAGAGTTTCCTTCACCCCGATAAACCTTGGAGATAAGTATGAACACAGTTTCCGCAATATTAACCTCTTCTAAAACAATGTTTGATTGAGTGTCCATAGTTTTCTTAATATATTGCTGTGCGCCTTTTCAGCTTCAATTTAATCTATATTAAAATGATAGGTATCAAAACATTACTACTGGTAGCTTTTCAATAAATTATGTATACACAGTTATAATTTGAACCTGTTACTTCTGTATGCATATCCTTTTTTTGCATACTATGCATATGTCCTGGGTAAATTCTATGGAAAGTTCTCCGCCCTCATTTTCAACAATATTTCTATACCCCAATTGTGTTACTCATCCTGATACTCATTATTAGTACTTATCCTAGCAATCATTTCATCAGGAAGACTTGATAAAGACAAACATACTAGAGCCTCTACTCCAAACATAAGCTTAAAAGGTTTTTTTTTTATAATCCCTCCCTGAATGGAAAGTTATCTACATAATTATTTTTCTTATGGGCCAATGTTTCCACTTACAAGTTTTCACTGGGAAATTTTCAGAGCGGCCACACGTCTAAAGTATCACATAATGCTTTCTAACTATTGGAAATGGATAATTAAGATAACTTTAGAAATTATCATTTAGTCACGGTGAAGTTAGACTTTGTCCCCATTGAAACGACACAATCTGTCGTCAAACGTCGAAAAGATGTGACGAAGGATAAGAATTGCAGTAATCTTTAAACGTGAAATGTTGGTTCTTGATAGCTTTGAAAGTAACAACGGTAGTAGAATACCAAAGAAACAAAGCACAAAGATTACATAAATCAAAGCCTAGAGAGAAGGCAAAATCAAGAACACAAGAAGACAGAAGACTAAAGATACTACATGCCCACAAAACACACAAACAGTACATATACAAAACAAAAAACTAAAACTCTCAAATAATAGAGTGATATCAGATACTTCGGAAGGGTAAGCATGTCCTGCTCTTTATATATGTAAATGTAAAATACAAGAAAACATTCAATTTGATTCTTTTTCTGAAATTGAAAGGGCAACACTTTTCTTTTTTGCTTATTTTGATTTGCTTATTTATTTTATTGTTGTTTCTGCAACCTTTTAAACAGTTCTGTGGTATGAAAAGCAGCTTAGGAAAATTAAAAGGTGATTATCGAATTCATGTATAAATGCATAGACACAATTACACTAGAGAAGACAGGGTTGGTGTAAAAAAGACCATAACATGTAAATGGAAAACTAGTTTTTATATTCAAAATTATTATTCTTAGACTCAATGATGAAATTGCTTTCCATCAGTTTACTAGATGTACTATGGAAACCCATATTTTCGTTTGTTATGTTCCAGGAAAATAAATGAATGAAAGCTGAGCTTCTTATATTTTCTTTAAGAGATTTTGATAAGAATGTTTTTCTATGCACACTATTTAGAGACAACTGCAGTAAACATGCATTTCATCTCCAATAGCATATAACATAGAATGCTGACACATTCTGAAATATCATATCATCATTACAAGAATATATTGTGCTGAAAAATACAATATTGATTGATTGATTGATTGATGTTTTACGCCAACTTCAGCAATATTTCAGCTATATTGTGGCGAGAACTGTTAAGTTATTTGAACAATTATAATAAATATATAAAATATCAATATAAAACCATTAAAGCTTTATACAAGTAAAACAAGAGTGTAAAATATAAAAAAATATTAAAAAAACATTATAGGAGAAATGACAGTTTAACTGTTACAATATGACAACTATGAATTAAATCCATTTAAATCTTACTAAATAAATTGATTGCTTTAAAAAATTGAACGATTTTGTCGCCAGCTACATTTGTAAATAGGTCTTTAAGACAATCAGGTGAATAAAAATCACGCCTGATATCGGCAACATCTACACATTCAATTAAAACATGTTGAATTGTATAAGGAGAATTGCATGGAATACATTCAGGTCGATCATCACTGTTGAGGATAAAACTATGTGTTGTTCTAGTATGTCCAATACGACATCGGGTCAACACTATCTGTTCCCTACGGTTTTTACCGCAGGAACTGACTTGTTTACCGACGTCTTACTGTATTCCATGCAGTTTATTATTTATTTGCAGATCCCATTTGGCCGGCCATAACTTTAAAATGTATTTAGCGATTAAAAGCTTCATGTCATTGTACGGTACTGGACAATCCACCATCTCGTCATGTAGTGCATCCTTGGCTTCCTGGTCAGCAACTTTGTTTCCATAGATCCCCACATGACTGGGGATCCAAACATAAATGACTTCTTTGCCTAATGCTTCAAGTGATTTGTAGAATTCGGCTATTTTCAAAATAATTGGGTGTTTCGTTTTTCGACTTTCAATTGCCAATAGTCTAGAAAGTGAATCGGAACAAATCATGAATTTATTTGATTGCGATAAAGCTACAAATTTAAGTGCTGAGTATATAGCGTTAGCTTCAGCAGTAAATATGGAACTAGAGGATAATAATCGGAGAGTTGCTGCACGGTCTCCAAAAACGGCTGCAGAAGCCACTTTGTCTCCATCCTTAGAGTCATCTGTGTAAATTTGCAAGTATTCAGGATGTTCAGATTTAATTCTTGCAAAGTCCTGCTGGATAACCAGAGGATTGGTATCAACTTTTTTGTGTTTGCGTAGTTCAAAATTAAATGTTGGTTTTGGGTTCAGCCATGGAGGTTTTTTGGGAGTTTCCATAGGAGCTATTTTATCTAAATTTTTATTGGCAGATTCGAAGTGTGGTTTGATACGAAGACCAAAAGGTTGAATAACGTTTGGGCGTTTTTCATAGTCAGCTTTGTGAAGAGGTTTGAAAGCACAGTTGTGGGCAGGATTGGAAGGATACGCTTTAAGCTTTGTTGCATATTGTAAACCAAGTTAAATACGTCTGTCTTCCAAGGATGGTTCATTAGCTGCAACATAGAGACTCTCCACAGGGGAAGTTCTGAACGCACCTAATGAAAGACGCAAACCTTGGTGGTGAGCGGTATCTAGTAGTAATTTAATGTATGATTTACGGGCAGAACCGTTAATAAAACATCCATAATCTAGTTTTGACCGAATCAACGATCGATATAAATCTAATAAAACATTGCTATCCGCACCCCAGTCGGTACTCGACACAACTTTTAAAATATCTAATGCCTTTATGCATTTGTTTTTTAGCATTTTAATATGGGGAAGAAATGAAGGTTTACTATCAAAAATTAAACCAAGGAACTTGGCCTCCTTTACAATAGTTTTAGGGTTATTGTAAAGTTTAAGCTCTGGGTCTGGGTGCATTTTCCGCTTACAACAGAAATGCACCCCAACTGTTTTCGAGCTTGAAAATTTAAACCATTTTCAACTGCCCATTTTTCGATTCTGTTTAGACATAATTGCAGTTGGCGTTCTATGTTATTCATATTTTTGCCACGATGGCAAATAAGAAAATCATCTACATAAAGAGATCCATCAATATTATCTTTTAAAACCTGTGCCAAACTATTTATTCTAATACTAAATAGTGTGACAGAGAGGTGCTTCCTTGCGGAACACCCATCTCTTGTTCAAACGAGTCAGAAATTGTAGAGTTGACTCTAACATTGAACTCACGATCCTTGAGAAAATTCTCAATAAAATTTAGTTAACTTCCTCTCAACCCCATATCAAAAAGATCTTTTAAAATGCCATATTTCCATGTTGTGTCATATGCTTTTTCAATATCGAAAAAGATAGACACTGCATATTCTTTCTTTAAAAATGCATTTCTGATAAATGTTTCGAATCGAACTAGATGGTCTATCGTTGTACGATCTTGTCGAAATGTATTTTGGATGTTCGACAGGAGACCGTTCGATTCGAGATACCAAACAAGACGGTTGTTTATCATCCGTTCCATTGTCTTACAGACACAACTAGTTAATGCTAGTGGTCTGTTATTAGATGGTTCGGAATGATCTTTACCCGGTTTTGGAATATTTACTATAGTTGCTTGTTTCCACATAGATGGTAGTTTCCCTGTTTCCCAAATATTATTAAAAAGGTTTAAAAGAATTTCCAGAGTTGTTAAAGGAAGATGCTACATGAGTTGATAATGGATATGGTCAACTGCCGTATCATGTGCCTTATCCAAGGATTGTTTCAATTCATCAATCGAAAACAATCTGTTGTATTCTTCTGTATTTTTAGATTTAAAGTTAAGTTTGTTTCGTTCGTTTTGTTCTTTACTTCTCTGGAATGTGGGTCCTAGATTTCTAGAAGAAGAATGTTTCTCAAAAGTTTCTCCAATTTTATTTGCAATATCTTTTTCTGATGTTAAAATATCTTGTCCGTTTTTGATGTGATGGACATTAGCTTTCCTATTTTTACCTTTGATTTTTTGTACCATATTCCATACTTTGTTCATAGGGGTGTGGCAGTTTAATTTAGAGACGAAGTTGCGCCAAGAAGTGCGTCTTCTTTGTTTAAAGGTTCTTTGAGCTTTTGCACGAAAAACGCGAAAATTACCAAGATAGTCCGTCGTTGGATGTTTATTGAAAAGTTGCTCTGCCTTTTTACGATTTTTCAGAACATCATCACAGTCATCGTCATACCAGGGTTTCCCAGGACGATTTGGGTTTGCCGAAATTTTCGGTTTAGATTTATCTGCAATGGAAAGTATTTTTTCACTGAAAAGACTTAAGGGGTCAAGAACTTCTTCAAACAATTCAGATTTCAATTCTTCTCTACATAAATTTTCATAGAGTGACCAATCAGCTTTATCAAATTTAAAGCGCTGTGGCTTTTTTCCGGTAGTAGAATAAAGTTGTTGAAGAATGATCGGAAAGTGATCACTACTACATAAGTCGTCGTGTACTTTCCAGGAGAAGTCCAACAGTAGAGATGGGTCAGTTATAGTTAGGTCTATAGCTGAGTAAGCCCCATTTTCAGGATGTAAATAAGTGTGTGAACCGTCATTCAAGATACATAAACCTTCCTGCGACATTATGTCTTCAATCTTTTTACCTCTGTCATTCAAAGCAGAACTGCCCCATAACGGATTGTGGGCAGGGCGGGCAGTTGGTCGGTCAAGTGTCTTGACCAAACTTTTGGCAAGTGAAACATCTAACAGTTTTTGGTAGGAATTTGTCCACCTTTAAACCAAAGGGGCAAATTTTCAATGATGTTGGAGGAATTGAACTGTTGAAAATTAAAAGAAATGTATTAAGTTTAACAGCGCGGAATGATTTTTTCGAAATAAATCTTTGTACTTTTGTGACGCCTTGTGATGATAATTCGTCACAAATTTCCTCATCTCTAACATCTGAAAGTTACTGACTTCTGTCTCTCATAATACCATGACTTCTATTAAGAGTTCTGTTGGAAGAACCCGAAACTCTGAATTCTAAAATTTTAGTTATTTTTAGTAAATTTTCACTCTGAATTTTGGAAGAAGCTTCAATTAGTAAGTCGCCTGATCGCATTCTGGAGACGTTTTTTACTGTTCCAGCAATGCTTTGGATGGTCTTTTGGATAGCAAATGGATTAATTTTTTATATTTGCTTATCAGATGATCCAGTCAACACAATAAACTTCTGGAATAGAATTGTCTTGTTTTCTTTTTCTATTTGGAACTGGTTGGTTTTGAGGGGTTTGTTGTGCCATGTAGTAAGAAAGGAGATTTCACCATCTTTGTCACCCACCCACCGCGGAGTGCCAACAGGGGCGATACTTTGATTCTAGGATCTCCTCCAGAAAGTATCACGTGTTCCAAAGATGGTATATTCAAGTGTAGCGTAACCATCAAGCACTGATGGAAAGCGTACTACTTGATTCACCCATGAGCCACCGCCTTCTGCTATACCTCCTGCACTGTATTGATGGTTTAAATCAAGACAAAAATGTTACATTTAACTTAAACTCAAGTTGGAAATATATACTAGAGGGCTTGGCGTGACCAGCCGATTGATCGGACCGAGCCAATCCGACCTCCCGTTTAGATGATTTCAGAGCCAAAGTAAGATATTGATCCTGTATTCTCAGCCCAACGGTTATTTAATGGCCGCAGCGGGAGCCTGAACACAGGTTCGCACACACCAGGATCTCGTCAACCATCGACACGGGTCTCGACACACGGCAAATGCGTCGTTTCTGTTAGGATGACTCATACTCCAAGCTCAGAGGATGCTGCGGGCCTATTCATAAGTCGGGGCAACGCACGCCGGAAAAATACAATATAATGACAAGAATGATAGAACATATCAATATCAGACATGTATCAATCTTTACATTAAACAAATTGAGTATGAAAAGTCAATTAAAAAAGTTCGAAAGAAGGAGAATAAATAAAAGCTCATGTTATTGTGTCTCAGTGGTATTATTCCGCCATTTGGTCCAATTTTTATTCATTGATAAAACAACGGCAGTAGAATACCGAAGGAACAAAGGAGTGGAATTTACACAAATCGAAGTCCAAAGACATGGACAAAACGAGGACACAGAAAACAATGACGGACAGATACAAAGCACAGAAATAAAAAAGAACACAACATTCAAAAACAAGGCACTCATAGTGTGAACTCCAGTGAAACTGAAAGTTACATCAGGTGCTCAGTTCAAGACGGCCCCCTAGCACCGGTTCGAGCGGAATTCACTGCTAATTATCGGGCAACGCTACATCCATGCTCTACATTATTATCCATGAATACGGGGTTGTCAACAAAAATAAAATTAACTGGCAAAGTGTTCTTACAATTGCTGTCTTCCGTTGCCCGACAGAAAGACCATCAGAAGACAATCACAACACTTAAACAACTACAGAGCACTCATTGAGTCAAAAGAAAGAAATCTTGGTATAATAAAATCATGAGATGTGGGCACAAGAATCAGGTGGTCAGAATAATATTTTGATCGTACAAAAATAAAAATGCCAAAATTTGAAAGTATTATAGTCCATCCATATGAGAAATTCTCTCAAGCAAAAGTATGCTATACTTGAAATGTATATAGAGCATACATCTCTCGCACAGGTAATCGCATTACTGACTACACACTACAGAAGAGACAAACTCCAGTCTGAAATAAGCAATGAAGGGATATTGAGAAAATGTACATGAGACAAAGTCTCTACAAATACATGGTAAAACAAAGCAATGGGACAACGATTTTATTGTTGTTCATCTTGAAGTCACCATTATGCCTTCAACAATGAGCTTTGGTTTTATGCAATAAGCTTTTAAGGTTTTATACCATTAGATAATTAGCAACATAATTATCAAATTAAGAGAAATAATCCAAGTAAATAAAGTTTTTTTGTACTTTATCTCTTTTACATCATTTTCATATCAAAAGATGCACTAAATAGGAAAAGCTGTTAATATGGTAGTGGATTTCACGGAAAAAAGATATAACGCAAGAAGGGAGATAATCTGATAAATGAATTTCATATATATAACATTAGAGAAAATAACATTTCACAATTCATCTCTCTTATTTTAACGGTGACCCCTAGTTTTAATTTGGTATATGTTAACAATGTAATGATTAAAATAACAAACAAAGTCGGAACAAAATCTATATTAGCTTTTTTAAGCTATTCCCTGATATAGACACTTTCCTTATCATTTCTTTATAAAAAAATCCTTCAATTTTCAATTCCAGATTTTGGGCTTATATGAACGGTGACCCCTATTTTTTATATTCTAAAAAAAATAAACAATTATGTTTCAACATGGAAAATTAAAAAAAAAATTATAAGAGGAAATTAATACCCCGCAGACACCTTAAGCTGTAAGCTTCGGATTTGTCTGTTTTTTTTATCTGGAAATCGTTTTTTAATTGTATAAATGAATCTTGGGGACTAAATAAACATTCCAACGCTCATACACATAACAGAAAATCATTCAAACGTTTTGTATTGTTTATATGAAGAAATGTGTATCTTTCTACACTGTAAATTAGTTTCCGAAAAAGGCATAGAAATTTTGTCAGTCATATGCATTCACATTTTGTTTTTAAGTTTACCATTTATTTTTCATAATATCTGCAATGGAGGACACTGTTTAGAGACCAGGAGACAAAAGACGGTAGTAAGGAGAAAGCGGCATAAAAAGGAGAGCCTAGACAGAAAGGGGATAAAAGAGAGGGAGTAGGCACGGGAAAAGAAAGGGACGGGAGAAAGGAGAAAAGTACCCCTGTCCGCACCTCCATATTCATTTTCTTTTACTTTCAGACCGAGAGTCTATCACCCTTTTTGTGGTGTGACGATCCTTTTTTGTGTGCTTTTTTCTCTTTTTATATCCCCCCGCTCTAGCAGGGGGTATATAGTGATGGTTGTGTCCGGCCCTCAGTTCTTTCATTATTCCGTACGCCATAGGAGTACACACTCTGTATTGACAACTCCTCTTAGACCATTGAAAAATTTGATTTCACTTGATTTTTTACGTAAATTTTTTACTTTCGTAATTAAATGGGGAAGCGGGGAGCGGGGGTATATATTAGTGATCTTTACTCAAAGTTATTCTAGTTTTTTTCTTTACTTGCATACCCAAATGGACTCGAAATTAAAGAAACCACTGATACACCACCATGAAAATCATACCTGGACTTTGACCCCTATATTCACAGCTCTGGACATCTGAAAACAAATCTTTATGACAAACGTAAATATTTCGACTTTCAAATTGTGAACTTCCTTTTATCAATTTTTTATCAGAAATATTCTTACCTCCCCGGCATATGGCTTCTACATTTCACAACCCATTTCGCTATTTTTGTGCCTGTAGTTTGTACAACCATTTATCAACAGATCGAAATAACTTTGTTATTTACTTATTCATTAAGGTTATGTTCAGTCACTGTTGCAGTTGTCACTACAGCAGTTTTACGTTCGTCACCGTGATTTAACAGATCGCTAAAACGTTTCTATTCCACAGAGGACAATAGATCTTTGGGTAGATCCAGAGTCTATTACCGAACCAACAAACAAAAACGGTGATAAAACTTTTCAATTGCAGTTTGACAGCGTCGAGCAGATCAGGATTGCCCTTCCGGAGCACCGGATGATACCTCAAGTTTTTGTAGGGGTTCACACTGCTAATGTTTAAGTTTTGTAGCGTTCTTGTTCATTCCCGTTTATTTGTTTTGTATTTTGTCATTCTGTCTCAATTCGCACTGGATATGAATTGCTGTGTTTTTGGAGTTTTTTATTTTGGAATTATCCCTTTTCCCTTTTGCTTCGTAATTCGTTTGCCAATTATTTGTATTGATCTATATAACCTCCGAAGTGTGTGTAAACTTGCCTCTATAACGAAATCGAAAATTATTGTATCAAATGTTAAATTGCAGTATTGCGTATTGGTAAAAATAAAAACGTTCGTATCATATTTAATGATTTCGCTTTGTTAATATTTTAAACATCGATTTTTGTGCTATGTTTTAAATACAAGAAGTAATTGTTTAACCCATTCTTATTTTTTTCGCTTGTTTGATATATCGTCACGTAAGGAGCACAATCAGAATGAAAATGAAATAAACATCTAATAATCTTTAATTGCCATTTTAAGAAACGGAACAAACAGTGTTCTAAAAAATTGCACATAAAATGTTCATCTGTTCGGGTTAGATGATTCTAAAAATAATAAAAAAAAATATAAATATATTTAAATTGAAGTTTATAACTTAAGTAAGTAAAAATCTTTTTTGTTTTGTTTTGAATGAATTGACGTTAATGTAAAAGTCTGTTCATAGATGACTAACGCTAACTAGTCATTTCCGTTGTAAAAGATTAGTCTGAGTCAAAGCTGGTCAGTCATTTTTAACACGGATCAGTCTTTTACAACAGTGTTAGATTTAAGAATGACTGCTCATCTTGACTGAACACTAGACAGACATTCTCAACTCTGGTCAATCTTTTGCAATACTGGTAGTGTTGGGAATGACTGATCAGCTTTACCACAACAATGAACAGACATTCTGTATTGTATTGTATTGAAGCTAACAATGTCTAAATTTTGCAAAATTTGTTTTAAAAGTAATGAGTATCTCCTTCATGCAAAGCTCAGTCCTTTCCTGAAGTTTGGCTTTTCTATTTAAAACCTTTTATTTATTTGTTCTGTATTAGCTTTAACATATTTTTCGGTTAATGGACTTCCAAATGATTTGGTATGATCTGCACTGATGAGACATAAGTTGTCGAAATGCACATATGCAGAAAATAAATTAACAGTAATTTCGGTACAGATCAGTCATTTACAATACAGGTAAATAACGAAAATGACTGAAATGTGTTAGCCCAACGCTGAACAGACATTTTTTTAGTCCTAAACTACTTAATATAGGTCAATAGTATATAGGCAATCTGTTAAGACGTCATTTTATAAATTATAAATGACATAAATGAAATAAAAGGGACAACAGGAAACAGATACAATGGCTGAAAATTAGAATAACATGCCATAATCTGCCAGGGAACTACACAGGAAAAACACAAACTTAAACAACGATAGGAAATCGGGAAAGCCGGACTTGGTTCCGGCACTAGTAAGAGCAAGCGGTAGGATTAGACCAGTTTATGGGTACACAAATCCTCCCTTTATCTGTCCCGTAGACCAGAAAATTTTAAAGGCCATTTAATAAGTTGTCCCAATTTCGATTTAATCAAAACAACGGCAGTAGAATACCGAAGGAACAAAGCACAAGATTACACAAATCAAAGTCCAGAGACAAGGCAAAAGCAAGAACACCAAAAGACGGAAGACCAAAGACACAACATGCCCACAAAACACACGAACGTTACATATACAACACAAAAAACTAAAGCACTAACAGTGTGAACTCTCAATAAACAAGAGTGACATCAGGTGCCCCGGAAGGGTAAGCATGTCCTGCTCTGCACACAGCACCCGTCACACGGTCAGTGAGGTATATGTTTTGAAAGATCTGTTAGGTAACTGATTGGTTATTGTAATTTTCTAACCCTTAGACAAAACCAACTAAAACCATGGTACGTGGAACTTATCTAACCCTCAAACAGTACCAAGGTGAAATTTTGAAAAGCTTTTGTAG
>MJUU01028520.1:13401-26816 GCA_002080025.1 Modiolus philippinarum
TACCGAACAGAGTTGTCAAGAACCGAAATCCATGAGACAAAAACAAAAATCACAGGAAAAATTGTCGACCACAATGGTCCTGACTTGGTGCAGGTATTTCAAAAGAAATGGTGGGTTAAACCGGTTTTATGGCATGCCAAACATCCCCTTCCATTGCCTTACTGTCCGTTAGCAACTCAACAGCAATGGCTATAGACAGTTGAAAGAAATGACCATCCCAGTAGGGAGCAAAACAAAAGGAATCTTGAATCAGAGTTCGGACCGAAACTTACTTCAAATTTTTCCACAGGGGACTGATATCTATTAAGAACTTTATTAATGATCGTATGAGACGGAATTTTTTTAATCCTTCATTAATAAGGCGGTCACGCAGATAACTATGTCTAATGTGTAAGTCTGTGTAATTGGTGCTACCTCTCGCGTAATGAATTAATTGTGTAACATACACTTGGTTGAATACTACTGTCCATGATAGGGAAACTGCTAATTTTGAAATTAAAATTGTTCCTTTTGTAGTAAATTTTAGTACTGGGATGACAATTTTCTTCCAATTCGAGATGTAATCCAAAAGAGATGTATATCTAGCAAAAGATGCGTTATTGATAGAAAGAACATCATCTATATAAAGTGAGATTGAAGGATCTAGCATCTTTAATGTTATGATCGTTTACGAGTCCCTGAAGAAATTAATTCTCGTAAAAATATGAGAACAAGTCTGCGAGTAGGGGAGCAAAAAATTGTGCCTATTGGTATGCCAACTTGCCAGTGATAAAAAGCAGCCCCAAATGGTACAAATATTTCAATTAGAAAACCAAGCATACTGTACACCTGCTATTCATCGTAGCATACTTTTCCTTTTACATTGGTTTGTGAAAAAAATTGGATTTATAACGGCATCGGCAACGGCTTTTTGAATGATACCTTGATTTGTGTTTTCAGTTTTTCACGAGGAAGCGAGTGTGGAAAAATCAAATGTTTTAAGAGAATGTCTTTGGGAAAATGAACGGGATTTAAGATTTTTCTATAAATTCTTCGAATTTTTAAGCATCCACATGTGATTTATGGACGAAAAATCAATCTCAAAACCTACAGAAGGATTTGGGAAAGAATAATATTGTTTTCAGTAGACATCGGCAATATCCGTGCGAGGCCAGTGTACTTGTAAAATCTCAGGTCATTGCACCCCAAAGCCTATTTAACGAATTCCTGCAGATTATCCTGGCACTATCCACTATTCCGTGAAGAATATGCGTTAAGTCCTTTTATCTGAATTTTTTATCAGTTTTTTGGTATTTCTAACAATATTTCCGTAAAAATGAGGATGAGAAATGTCCGTAGTAATAAGCCGTTTCGAGTCACGCATTATTTCGATATCAAATATTTATATCGTCTATAAAACTTCTTTAATACGTTTAATAATGAAAAAAATCTGTAACGTTGTTGTAATCAAAGCATGGAATGCTGTTAAGGCAGGTTCCTGGGTATTCCAGAAGTTCTGTAATTATTACTGTTTTGCTGAAATCTTGGCATTTAATTTTTTCAAGAATTAAAATCCGAAATTTTCCTTCCCGGGTTAGGTTGTCTTTTCAGTTTTTATATGGGTTGTTGGCAATTTATTTAAAACTCTATTTATTTACATTTCATTTTGTTGGTACACGTAAGTATTCCAAAGTACAAGACCGAGTACAAGTGTTACACTCGGTGGCTTAATTAATGTCGATATTTCTAATTTTGTCACTTCCTCTGTCAAGTCATCTAGTTCTGAAGTTTCATTATTTTTGCATATGATTAAATAACTAAATAACGAAGTCACTGTAAATTTACTATCCGATGTACATATGGGCATTTCGACAACTTATGTCTCACCAGTGCAAGCTACTGAGAATGGTAGGTTGTGCTCAGCTACAAATAACAAAACACCGAAGTTACTGTGAATAATGTAAACAGTATTTCAGCATTTTGAGTTCGAAGTCGAGCACTACGTTTGTGTCCCTCTGTTTCTCTATGGCGAACAACGTCATTTCATCCTCCGTGCACTACGGAAAAGGTTATGCCACACAACAGAAACACTGCGTGTATATATTTATCACCTTTGCTCAAAAAGTCCATCTCTTTTATCCATTTATTTTGGAATTTTGAATTGTATCTCTTCCCTTTTCGCGGAGGCGACACCATTTTGTCGTCGATACACAGCTGATTCGTGTTCTCGCGTAATCTCGTTAGGCGGGATGTGAATGGAACAGCCTTTGTTTACTTCGCAGGGTGTGATTGGAACAGCCAATATTTACTTCCGGTGTAACGGAAAAATATTTTTGAGAGAAAATTTTAATATCGGGAGCTTTCAGAGGCATATCGGTAGACGTGAGACCGGCTGCCGAAACCGGTAGCCTCGCGGTGAGACCGGGAGGGTTAACAACTCTGGTTACAACAGCGAAACTAGAAGTTACTATGTATCCATTCATAAAAACTGCGCGCCACAGGAAATTTTTATGAATGAACCTAATCGTGAATTTCGAATATCAATTTAAGTCCTCTGAGATTAATAAAAAACATTGTATCTGTTAAAAGGCATTAAATAAATACAATACACACATAAAACGATGTAGTTGATCATGAAATGGACACAGTACTGCCACATGAATGGATTATTTTTTGTGCCTTCGTATGAATAACTGGTAAGCCGTACGCTTTTTTTCTGGATCACTCGGACTCTTTTCATAAAGTAATTTCCTAAATGTAAGAGTCTGGATGAAACAGACTATTTTCAAGATGGCTTTACCTAACAGCTAGAAGGCAGAGACCCTGCCTTAAAAATTTGGAATGGACAATAAAGCTTCGTTCATTCAAGTCATCAGAAAAGACGCATGTGAATCGTACCAGTTTATATATTTACATCCTCATAGAATAGAGCTAGAGGAACGTCGACGTCAAGAAAAGGAGATGTTCACAATTAATAGTCATGGGATTTCCAATGACCTATTGATAAACATTGTTGCAAAACAAACAAAACGATTGTCTAGCAAAATATTCAGCGCCTTGATCATATCATCACAAGTCCAGGAACAATCATTTTTGTAAATTACTGGAGTAACAAAATTACCGATTAGAGTTGTCAAGAGCCGAAGTCCATGAGACAAAAAGTGATATTAGAGAAGAATCCTTGCTTTTTGTGACAACAAATGACCAGAAAATGTTAAAAAAAAACATTTAATAACTTGTCTTAATTTGGAATTAATCAAATTGTGTGGAAGAATTGTATAAAGAATAGGAGTAGAAAAACTAGCAATAGATGAAACTGGTCTTTTAATTTATCTTTAACTTCATTGGAATGTTTTACCCTCCAAAAGTAACTTACACCAGAGTTTTGGTTAGTTTTTTTCACTGTATTTAACAACTAATGAATGAAAGAATATGGAGTAAATGCACATGAGACAAAGTCTCTTCAAATACATGGTAAATATAAGCAAAGGAACAACGCTTTTATTGTTTTCGTCATCTTGAAGTCAACATGAGGCCTTCAACAATGAGCTTTGCTTATACGTCATAGTAAGTTCAAGACGGCTCCTAGCACCGGTTTGAACGGAATTCTTTGCTGAATGTCGAGCAACGCTACATCTATGTTTCTGCTGGTCATGGATGCAGGATTGTCAACAAACATTAATTAAACTGGTAAAGTGTTCTTACAATCACTGTCATCCGTTGCTGGACAAAGGCACTAGTGTCTTAAGTTAGTGGGCGATCACAATATATATACAAACACATTCATTCATCAAGTCGACTGTAAGAAACCTTGGCATTATAAAAATAGTGAGATGTGGGCACTTTTAACAGTTGTTCAGAATTACATTTGGAAATTACAAAAATAAATGCCAAAATTTGAAAGAATGACAGTATATCTATCTGAGAAATTCTCTCGCGAAAAAGTACTTCATAACTGAAATATATACAGAGCATACATCTCTCGCACGTGGAATCTTTTTACGGACTCCACATTGCAGGAGAGACCATTTCCAGTCATTAATAAATGAAAGGATATGGAGTAAATGCACATGAAACAATGTCCCTTATACAGGTGAATGACTGGTTAAATGGCTTAGGAACCCAATACATAGTAGGCAAAGTGGTATCTTTATCTGGAACATAGATAATTAAAGAATCCTTGTAAAGCTGTTTGGTACATGTTTTTCGTAAAAACTGCTACGTATAAAGGTGTTTGACTAAGCCAACTCGTTTTGTTGGACGTCTGTATAGTATTTCTGTCAAATAATAGCAACGTTGTTGGAAGCTTTGTCTACGGGTCCTACCACATATTCATTACCAAGATCTTTTAATTTTAATATGTCTGCTTGGGAAAACATTTCGTACAGCGGACAACATGCTGTAAAAACTTTAAATCTTGGACAAAATGAGTCTGAATGAGTATGTATTTATGTTACTGAACTAATGCTGCAAAAAAGTGCAAGTCATCCTGTTTTATATGTAGTTTACTCTTTTGTCGATAAGTATATATACATTACCAAATTCCCTTTCAATTTAGTAATTTAGTTCAAATTGGTTTAAGAGAATAAAATAAGTGAGAACCGAACCGTCAGTCATAAAACGAATAATCCATTGACAATGGCAACATCAGAAACACTAAGAAACAAGGACACCACTCGAGCGCGAGAATATTTTTGTTTATTGTTGTTGTCTGTTGTCTTTTTCAAATTGTAGTTTTGTAAAAGAAGGCAATCCTTTAAATGATTTTGCTGAATTTTCTGAGAGTTAGGATCCATATTTTAATATTCCTTTATTTCAGTGTAAATACTGCTTATTAATTTGACATTATATTAGTATATTCAGGGTTGTCCCCTTATGATGTGACCATCAATGAAGACCTGTTTGAATATATGGTTAATAAAAACTTTAAATTCGAAATTTATACTAGATGGTGTAATTTAAGGCTTTTAAAACCGATTATATGTCTCTCTTGTCTACGATAACGACTTCTTATGAGCGATTATTAAAACATTTGGTTTTTTTTTATTTTAATTTCACAGCAATTTTTTCATAACTCATAGATCACTTCTTTGTGTTCGAATGTCGAACATGTATCATCAGTATCATCTCTTGTCTAATTAGATTTACCACAATTTGTTTAACTTTTTCTGGATTTTACTTCCTTGGAGGCTCTCATTTCAAAGTTAAAAATGCTTACTCTGTATGGCGACGTACCTTCTTCTTATGAATGCCACGTTACTTGATTGTCTTTTACCAAGTGTCAACAGCTTTCAAAATGTAAATGTGTTTTATGAAGCTTGAACCAAAGACTGCATGAAAACCGAATAAAGGTACCCTTCGAAGTATGTGATTGTGAAATGGCCCGTTTCAGTTTCTCCGGTTTTGTTTTTGGTTTTTTTTTTTTTTGTTTTGTTTTTTTTTTTCACTGGATTCGTGAAATTAGATTATAGTCGATGTTGAAACAATCGCATTTGGTTCAACTTCGTTTGCCAATTCAAATCTTTCTTTGCCCAAGAATCAATGTACATCGTTAGTAAAAAAAATATCAAAAAAAGCGAGAGGCTTTTCCTCTCAAAATAGATAAAAAGCTTATTTTCACATTGATTTTCTATAAACAGCGTATAAAATAATAAAATTACCGAGAAGATGGTGCAACTTTAAAGTAGTTTATGCTTTAAGTAATGAAGGGATATGGAGTACACATGAGACAATGTCTCCACTAATACATATCAAAACCAAGCAATGAATTACCGCATATGTTGCCTTAGTTTCAAGGGTTATGTTTTTCTCTGTCTCTACTTATTTCATATGGTTTTGTCTTACTTTGTTTCTCCGTTATTAAATTATTAACATTGTGTATACTTTTTTTTGTAATTTTTAAAAGGTGATTTTTGGTCTCGAGGGGAAGAATGTCAATGTGTTTCCCTATTACTACACATCTAGTATGCAGAGTTCGCGATCAGTGTCTCGGTAAGTGAATGCATCTTGCTTTAGAGGGATTGTTTACATTTTGCTGGAGTAAATTGATAATGTTTTGACCCGTGTAGATAATTGTTGATGGACGTCGTTGACATTTGGAGCATCTACCTTTACCTAAACACTACTCAGCTGTGCAGGAGTGCAGTGTGTTTTTTTCTAGGAGTGCAGTTTTTTTTTTTTTTTTTTTTTTTTTTTTTTTTTTTTTTTTTTTTTTTTTTCAAACATGTCCAAATTTCAGTTTATAAAACATGTTCAAATTTCAGAAATAGCATCAGAATGTAAAATTAAGTGGTTATTAAAAACCTTGTTTCATATCGATTTTCTTTGTTGGGTTATTAATGACATTTTTGTTGGTTTAGTAATTAAAATAAAGATATCCCGTTAATTTTTAACAGAGGAAAGATGGGTGCTTCTTTTTTGTTGTTCAATTATCGAAAATTACCAATTTATTTTCCCAAACACTGGAATTGTCATTCAATCACCCGGAAGCTATCGCTCAACTAAATACGAAACAGAGGTTATACTCATTTTATTATTTGTAACGTTTTACATACAACACAATACAATGTACACACCACCATGTATTTAAAAGTAACCCTTTGTCTTTCATTCATTGTTGTTTGCATCATTTATTGTCTGAGTGAATATCATCGTCCGAATCTAAGACTTGACATTCTAACTTTCGGACTATCTATTTGTCTTGGTTTCAAGCTGGATATCAGTGCTGCTACTCTGTCGGCTAGTGCATTGTCAATTTTGAAACTTCTCTTTACTTCCTTCTCTACAATATGAAATTAATACCTATCATTAAATGTGGGCGTCAGATTTTAACATTTCGCTTAAAACATTCACACAATTGGGGAATGCCCTTTAAGGAATTAATTGTTTCTCACCATTTTCTTAAAGTTTATAACAAGGACGCTTAGTCTTTCATATTTTTTACGTTTCACGATAGTTCTTGAAGGAGTGACAACTGTTACATATTTTCATATGTTTTCTGGAATTCTTCAAGAAATTCTCGATTTTGCCATGTCTCTGGACTTTGATTTTTGTAACATCTCATCCCTTTGTATTCCACTGTGTTTAGAGGTCTTCATTGATTCCAGACGGGGTGGGCAACATTTTTTTGGTAACGCTTCTATCATTATAAAGGACTTTGATTTTTGGTATATGTATTGGTAATAATTACACTGGTTTTAATTTGTAACCAAAATAAATTAAACCTACTTCATCTACAGGATAATCATTTTGTCCCATTGATGGCCAAATCCTAAATCGTCATCAGTTTTATAAGTGCTAATACAAAGCATGTTATAACGTGTAACTAATTAATACATGCAATATATGTGCATTGATTAAAGTTTGAAAAATATACTTATTAGGAACAAAAAATTTCACTAGCAATATCCCATATATAATTTATATATCCTTATTTATACCTGTATCATCCTCTGGAATGTCATATAGCTTTGACAAGTCGTTTTTTATGTTTGGATAACCAAAATCTTCCAGGTCTCTGAATCGGAGTTTTTTAAGTATCAATTTTCTCAGGTCTGAAAAAAGTAAATACTGTTGAAAATTTTGATTTAGATAAAACTCAACTCAAATGTATATCTATGAATTTTGTTCATCTTTGGTATCATGCTTAGCATTATGCCATTAGTCTGTCAGTGATTTGTAAGAGTAGATAGTATTATCAGTGTTTTAGAAAGTCGATATTTTAAATTGTTACACTTTCGTAAATTCACTATTCTATATGAAAGTAAGAGAAATTGGCCCAGTATACTACCTAGCATTTGCAATTTATCTCAAATTAAAGCCGTTTTGGTTGTATGATGTATAGAAGGTCCTTCACAAAGATTGCACATTTCGTTCCAATTCGATAAAAAAACATGGCCGCCAGGGCGGATCTTAGTTGTAACATTGAACCCTATTGGAAAAACATCATTTTCAACATCTGCTCTGAAAATATCTAAGCAAATATAACTAAACTAGACTGAAATGATGTATGGAAGGTCCTTTACAAAGAATGCTCATTTTATTCCGACTCGACAAAAAACATGGCTGCCAGCACAGAACATAGCTTAACATTGGCCCTATGAGAAATTCACATTTTCATCTTCTCCTCTGAAACCACTGACGCAAATTCAACCAAACTTTACAGGAATAATGTATGGAAGATTGCACATTTTCTTCAGATTCGATAAAAAACATGACCGCCAGCGCAGATCTTGATTTAAACATTAGACTCTATGGGAAAAACATTATTTTCAACATCTGCTCTGAAACTATTGAAGCAAATTTAACTAAACTGTACTGAATTGATGTATGGAAGGTCCTTGACAAAGATTGATAATTTTATTCGGATCCGACAAAAGAAAAGACTCCAAGCACAGAACTTCGTTTGAAATGGGACCCCTATAAGAAAACATCTTTTACGTCATATGCACTGAAACTATTGAAGCAAATTCAGCCAAGCTAAGATTGCTTTGATTGATTTGTTTTGATCTGATAAGAAAGCAAGAACACCGGCACAGAACATGTTTTAACACAGGATCTTATACGATAAACATCAGTTTCCTCCCCTGCTGCAAGTATTTTGTCAGGTGAGCGATACAGGCTCAGTTTCTGAGTCTCTAGTTTGAATGTGTTTTTAAGGGAGGTTTGTGCCATATATACAATTAGTACACGAAAGTGTACTATTTTGCTCATATGCCAAATTGGCCTTATTTCTGGGTCTTCATTTTTAGCTCACCTGGCCAAAGGCCATGTGAGCTTTTGCCATCACTTGGCGTCCGTCGTCCGTCGTCGTCGTCCGTAAACTTTTCATATTTTTGCTATCTCCTCTGAAACCACTGGACCAATTTCAACCAAACTTTACAGAAATGATGTATGGAAAGTCCTTTACTTAGTTTGTCGAAAATTTTCCGATCCGCCAAAAAACATGGCCGCCACCGCTGAACTTAGATTTAACATTGGACCCTATGGGAGAAAGCATATATTTGCTATCTCCTCTGAAGCTACTGAAGCAAATTGAACCAAACTTTTCAGGAATGATGTATGGAAGATCCTTTACTTAGTTTGCCGAAATTTTTTCGATCCGTGAAAAAACATGGCCGCCAGCGCAGAACATAGTTTAACATGGTACCCTATGGGAAAAGCAAATATTTGCTATCTCCTCTGAAGTTAGTGAAGCAAATGGAACCAAACTTTACAGGAATGATGTATGGAAGGCCTTTTACATAGTTTGCCGAAATTTTTTCGATCCGTGAAAAAGCATGGCCGCCAGCGCAGAACATAGTTTAACATTGGACACTATGGGAAAAGCAAATATTTGCTATCTCCTCTTAAGTTAGTGAAGCAAATGGAACCAAACTTTACAGGAATGATGTATGGAAGGTCTTTTACTTAGTTTATCGAAATTTTTTGGATCCGTAAAAAAACATGGCCACCAGCGCAGAACATAGTTTAACATGGGACCCTATGGGAAAAGCAAATAATTGCTATCTCCTCTGAAGTTAGTGAAGCAAATGAAACCAAACTTTACAGGTACAGGAATGATGTATGGAAGGTCTTTTACTTAGTTTGCCGAAATTTTTTCGATCTGTGAAAAAACATGGCTTCCAGCGCAGAACATAGTTTAACATGGGACCCTATGGGAAAAGCAAATATTTGCTATCTTCTCTGAAGTTACTGAAGCAAATGGAACCAAACTTTACAGGAATGATGTATGGAAGGTCCTTTACGCTATGAGATATATGTTTCCCAGATGACAACAGATCTTTCTCTTTGCCAGTAAAGTTTGTTTTTCCTCTACCGGATTTGACTTTACTACCGGAGTTGACATGTTCAACACGGCGGGTGTCTTATAAGAAGCAGGAGATGCTTACTCTACCGGTGCACCTTATCTCACCCATGGTTTTTATTGGGTCCGTGTTGTCCATTTTTGTATATGTGCGTGTCTTTATTTTCTTTTCTGTGCCGTGCTCATGTTATGTCTTCGTTTCTTTGTTTTTCCGACGTTGCCATTGTCCTTGGATTGTTCTTTTTAGACTGACGGTTCGGTTCTCACTTACTTTGCCGAAATGTTTTCAATCCATGAAAAAACATGGCCGCCAGCGCAGAACATAGTTTAACATGGGACCCTATGGGAAAATCTCCTCTGAAACCACTGGACCAATTTCAACCAAACTTAACAGGAATGATGTATTGAAGGTCTTTCACAAAGATTGCCGAAATTTTTTCGATCCGCCAAAAAACATGGCTGCTAGGGTCAAACATAGTTTAACATGGGACCCTATGGGAAAATGCACATTTTGGCTATCTCTTCTGAAACTACTGATCAAAACTGAACCAAACTTTACAGGAATGATGTATGGAAGGTCCTTTACTAAGAATGCCGAAATTTTTCCGATCCGCCAAAAAAACATGGCCGCCAGCGCAGATCATAGTTTAACATGGGACCTGAAGCTACTGAAGCAATTGAACCAAACTTTACAGGAATGAACTATGGAAGGTCTTTTACTTAACTTTGCTGAAATTTTTTCGATCCACCAAAAAACCTGGCCGCCAGCGCAGGACATAGTTTATGTTATAAAATTGGAACCGATGGCATATATTTGCTATCTCCTGTGAAGCTACTTTAGCAAATTGAAGCAAACTTTACAGGCATGATGTATGGAAAGTCCTTGATTGCTCATTTCCCTCTGATCTGACAAAAACGTGGCCGCAAGGGTGGTACTTAGGTTAAACATTTGAACCTATGTAAAATTAATTATTTTCATCTTTTTCTCTGAAGCCACTGAAGCAAATTCAACCAAACTTTACAAGAATGATATACGAAACAGGTCATTTATAAAGATTGCTCATTTTGGTCGATCTGACTAAAAACATTGCCACCAGCATGGAACAATAGTTTAACATTGCACCCGAAGAGAAAATCACATTTTGATGATCTTCTCTGAAACCACTGAAGTCAATTCAACCAAACTATAGCTTAACATTAGACCCCAAGGGAAGAAACATCATTTTTGGTCATCATCATAGACATGGCTTGTATTAGAAGTATTTGTCAGGTGAGCGATTCAGGCTCAGTCTCTGAGCCTCTAGTTAAATTGATAAGAGGTATTAATTGTATTTTCAAACTATAAGTTATGACAAACGCAATGACTTCACGTTTCAAATAGTCAATTTCCAATTCCATTGTTGCAAAATCGCAAAAATGCCAGCACATGGAGTTTACATCTCCCAAATCATTCGGTACTCAATGGCTTGCGGTCGATAAAGTGACTTCCTTGATAAAGTTCGGTTGCTCACAAACATGCTACTTTAACAAGGGTATGTTTCCATATATAGCCATCACTACAAAAGTTTTACTGTCTTCATCACAATTTTATAGACCGCTATTGGATATCTGTTTACAGATGACAATAGATCTTTCCATTACCGCTAAAGTTGTTTTCCCTTTACCGGATTTGACTTAACTACCGGAATTGACATGTTCAACATGCCGGGTGTCTTATACAATGCAGAAGATGCTTACTATACCGATGCATCTTGTCTCACACATCATTTTTGTTATTCGTTCCGTGTTCCTTATGTGTATATATGTGCCATTGTTTTCCTTTTCTGTGTCTTACTCATGTGGTGTCTTTGTTTCTTGTTGTTTCTGGTGTTGGCGTTGTCCTTGAATTATTCGTTTTTATACTGACGGTTGGTTCTAACTATGATTTAAAAAATCTTTACCACAACAATTCAACGATCCTGTAATACCCATCTCCTGAACTCTCTCGAATTCATTTAAAAGGGATAACTATGTCACATTAACTGCTTCAATAACATATTGAAATATATATAAAATAATTTAATGTTGAAATATATTGAATTTTCATAAGTTAAAAATCCGTAGGTTTACTAGATAAAAGAAAGCTGGTATATTCTCATGCATTTTCTAATAAAGAACACTGAATAAATTTCTTGTAGAAATTTTAAATAATAATAAATACCTTCTTCTCGAATGTCTTGGTCATTGGCCTCTGCTTCGGACTCTCCAATGTCCCTCAAAAACTTATCATTAGATAAGAAGCTATTGAAGGGTACACCTGTGCTGCATTCTATTAACACATATGTCCATATACAAAGAGAAGCAAACAACTTGCATGTTAAAGCATCCATCTGTAAATATAATAATCAATAAGGTATGAAAAGGAATATTTTGAAGTTCACATTTTCGTGATTTTTCAATCTGTTATATTTTCATTTTGGTTATTTTATATTTATTTATTTCTTGTTAAAGACAAATAGAACCAGAGACTCCCAGGAGCCTGTATCGCTCACCTGGCTATCATTTCCCAAATCAAGAACTTCAATCTCTCCAACTTTGTTAGCTTCAACACCACCAATATCTTGATTTACTATACTTATTTGACGGGCTTTTTTGACAAAAAAAAACCGCTTGCTAAGGACCACTTTCGACCACAGTTTTGAAGTCGAGATATCATTTTGTAAATGGCAGTCAACAAACAATTTTCAACACCGGTTTTGAAGTCGAAACATCAATATCTATTTGGAAACCAATTTTTATTGAAACCGACAACGCTGAATTTCACCGCTTTTTTGGCGGCCATTTTGAAAATGGCAGTCAAAGAACAATTTTGAACACCGGTTTTGAAGTCGCAACATCAATATCTATTTGGAAACCAAATTTTATTGAAACAGGATAATGTTAAATTTTCCTGACTTTTTGGCGGCCATTTTGAAAATGGCGGTAAACAAACAATTTTTTAACACAGTTTTGTAGTTGTAACATCAGTACCTATTTGGAAACCAAATTTCATTGAAATCGGACAATGTTAAATTTGGCCGCCTTTTTGGCGGACATTTGGAAAATGGCGGTCAATGAACAATTTTCAACGACAGTTTTGAAGTCGCCACAGTTTTGAAGTCGCCACAGCATGACAAACATTTGCTGCTGATGAGGAATAAATTTCCGAAATGGCCATACAGCTCATTAAAATTATTGCAGTTGGAGTTAATATATGTGTTATGGTCGCATGTTCATTTACTCCATATCCTTTTGTAAAATATCAATTTACCCTAAACCTTCATCTTCTATAGTTTTGGAAATAAAAAACGAAAGAAAAAAAACGAAAATGTTGAAAATTCTGTGAAAAAGGGGCAATAACTCCTACTTGGATTTTGTTCACAATTTCAGGGTAGGTAGATCTTGATATGCTGAACATTTTTGCAAATTACACTTTACCTCTATCAATTTACACTAAACCTTCATCTTCTATAGTTTTGGAAATAAAAAACGAGAAAAAAAAAACGAAAATGTTGAAAATTCTGTGAAAAAAGGGCACTAACTCCTACTTGGATTTTGTTCACCATTTCAGGGTAGGTAGATCTTGCCATTCTGATCATTTTTACTACTAACT
>MJUU01028520.1:30014-45884 GCA_002080025.1 Modiolus philippinarum
CATATACTTAATACTTGCTGAAAAGCATTTCAAATCATAATTACCCCTTATGTAAGCAAGCTGCATAGCCGTGGTATTTTTGGCAAATACCATCTAACCGTCACGGGTATTTGTCCCAGAGTTACCTGTGCGTTTTGATGAATGAGACATTCGGTGTAATTAAACAGATATATCATGAACGTCGGGGTATTTGCCAAAAATACAAGTCTTGGGTCTAAAATTCCCTCGCCTTTCAGGCTTTGGAAATTTTACCGCACCACGACTTGTATTTTTGGCAAATACCCCTCCTTATCATGATATATCTGTTCATAAATGAATTGATTATACGCCGTCATTGTACAGAAAAACACGATGTTTTGAAATTCTGACTAAATTCTGCACACACTTTTTTTGAGAACTGTAAGTTTTACTTCCACGGTGGACCGCTAATCAATAATTTTTCGGTATTTATGTGATATATCTTTTATATCTAATTAAGTTTACATGGTTAAGTTTGCCCTCGTTATACTATACAAAGCCAACAATTTATAGAGCCAATTTTTTTAGATCCCTTAATTTCAAGTGATTACTTACTGTTTGGATCTCCCGAGTTTAGTTTTGAAACTCAGAAATTTTCTTGGCAGTGCAATTCTTAAACTCCAAACGTTTTGAACGGTTTCAGTATTGCGTACACAGTTATTTGAACTCGCCATTGTTTTTCTTTTTCTTTTTCAACTCTTCACCCGTAATTGCATGTGCTCATTTACCCCCTTTTTTTCTTCAATTTATATGTAATTTTGAGTAATCTTACTTCTTCTACTAATGTAATGTATTTTAATGTTATTGTTTTGTGCTTATTTAAATTGTCTATATTATGTTATTATATGTGTATTTTTTTCTATTCCTTTTTACTTTTATATGTCAAAATTTAAAGAATCTTTTTCTTTTTCAACAAAGTAACTCGTCGCTTAACCTGTTTATCTTTATTTTGAATAGATAAAAAAAAAGTTAATAGAAAAAGAAATTTTGATTTATTAAGTGATTCAATTCAGAAATCTGCGTTTAGAGAATTGTAAATTTTATTTCATCAGGAAACGGATTAATATGTTTTTCAACTTGTTTCCGAATCCTATTAAATAATTCTAATTGTATTGTTATATTTGTTCTATATTATTTTGTTTTTATATTTATATAATGAATTATTTAATAAAATATGTTTACAGTAAGTTGAAAATGTTTTTTTTTCAATTGAATAAATACAATAAATACCAAAGTTGCATGATAAACCATAAATTTCGTCATGCTTTACACGTGTTTCACGGAGTAACCATTAAAATCAAACAATATGGAAAGCCATTAAAGCCATTTTATTGAATAAATGGATGTATTGTTTCGATATGAATATTTAAAAAAAAAATTAATTGAAATTACTTTGCTATGTTCATATTTGACTTACTTGCCTGCTTGCAGATAATCCTAGACTTATTTGATTCATGTGAGACGACACACGTGTCAAGATATCCTTTTGCTTCGGTGTAAAAGACAAAGATCATAGTGTTATGGTGATTTGATAATCAAGCCAATCATAATTACAATTTACTGAAATTTATGACTTCTATCTATAATGTCACTTAATATATGATTGGTCGTAGATATTAAATCAATATCGGTGATATATTATTTTACATTTTTCCTACACGCATGCAAATGAATGAACAAAGTAACATGTGTGTAAGACGGACCGAATACTTGCTTCAAATACTGTCATAAGATTTGTGAAATACGATGGCTACTAGTTAAACTCGTGCACACAGGTCAAACTTCATTTGGAAAAATGAACTTTTTCTGGAATTATTTTATGCCTGTTTCATTACCCATTCCTATATTTTTTAAACATAACAGTTTATTGCACTCCCATAGCTAACCAATTTCAATAATTGTGTCTATTCAGTGCAGACGAAATCAAACTATGTATTAACTATCGTCAAAGGATAATGCATATTATTTTTATTTTATTATCATTTTTTGTCTGTGCATGTATTTTTGGCTCTCTTGACTTAAAACAGCAAATGATTTCTCTGCATTTTTTATTTTTTAACCATTATATTTTCTCGGAGTTAATTTTTAATTTACGAGAAAAACAAAATTAGACTGAGTTAAATTCTGAGGAAAGAAACAAAGATATTTACCATTTTATTTATAATTGATTGAAGCTATATTTTTAAATTTGTGATTTCATATATGAAGTGCGCGGTCAAAGAGCATGTTCAGATTAACAATGAAAAGATGTGAGTAAATCAGACACAGTCTCTACATATAAATATTGTAAAATCAAGCAAAAGAATAGACCGACGCCTTCATCTTGAACGGCAGTAGAATACGGGGGGGGGAGGGGAAGTCGAAGTCCACAAACATGGCAAAATTGGCAAAAGAGAAAACCAAAGACAAAACAAGGACGTGACACAGCCACAAGACGACATTCAGAACGAAGGCACTGATAGTGTGAACTCCCATGAAAAGCGAGAGTGACATTAAGTACTCCGGAAGGATAAGCATGTCCTGTCCCGCCAATTACGACACCCGTCAAACTATCAGTGAGGAATATATTGGTTTAAAGATCTGTTTGGTAGCTGATTGGTTCATGTCATTTTCTAACCTTTAGACAAAACCAATTAAAATCCATGGTACGTGTTACTTCTCTAACCCTCAAACAGTACCCAGGTAAAATTTGAAAAACTTTCATAAATCACTATGTGTGGTTGAAGTCAACATGAAGCCTATTACAATAAGTTTTGCTCATATATACCGCATAGTAAGTTCAAGGCCGACTCTAGCACCGGTTTTAGCGGAAATTATTTCTAAATGTCGGACAGTGCTACATCCATATTTGTTTTTACTTTTATAGCTTTAAACAAAAAATATTTTTTTTATCTTTTTTAGACAAAAAAAATGGATTGAGATAAATAACAAAACATCAAAGTTATTGGGAAATTTTTGTTCCTATATATGTCCATTTTGACTACATATTCCTCTTCAGTAAAGATCAAATGAGAACATTTGGAAGATCTTAAACGGAAATATGTGTAAAAGGTGATAGAGAACAAATAACCAACGGGATTTTAATAGAGTCAAAATTTCCTATGGACAGAGCATATTCCTTAGTTTTAAACAAAACTTTCTCAAATTGAGATATTTTTAGCTGCCAAATAAAATCAGTTTTTTGGTCACTATTATGAATGAAGCACAGGAACAAAGATTTTATCTTCCAAAGAATATATTACTGAAAGTTAGAAAAGCATACTTGTTATATCAAATGCATTGTAAAAGGGGGATGTTCTGTATATCGACTATCTTTATTTCCGTCTTTAGTTGAAAATTCGAATTTTTTAATAATATTTAAAAGTAATTACTCAGTGTAAAGCCCTGTCTTAAGTTTTTACAAAATTTCCCTGTTTCCATTTGTTTTTCCACATCATTTTTAAATTCTATGTGTATTTTGTCTATACGCATTAGAAATAAATTGTTTTCTACAGTTTTGATATTATATTTGTATAACAAGAAAGATAAATTTGCTACTCATTACCTTCTCACTGGTAGACATAAAGCATGTTGTCTAAACAGTGATTTCCACATTGAGAATAGCAGCAAATGTGTCATTAATATGTTGTATATGTCAGGATTTCTTCAGATATATTTGTCTCGACTTCTGTCATACAGTGTTTAAAATCTTTTGTATTGATAAATTTGAAAGATTTGATAATTTGATAAAGTACTTTAAGTGTCTTTTCCGATTTTTTTTTTCGGTTATTAAGGATGTGACAATTTTCAGGGTTAGTTTTCACAAGAAAACATCGTAAGGCATATATTAATCAAAAGTTTAGACTTATGAAAAATTTCATTTGTATAATATATATAAAGATGACTGCATTGTCGTTTTTCTGGTGACAAAACATCAGGGCATTTGCTGCCAAATATGAAAATTGTACATTGTAGCTATAAATTTATCAAGTTTAGTTGAGTTACGAGGAAAAAATAAAGTTCCTTGATATTGTATCCCTGCAGTGTTTAATGAGTTTTCTTTGCATTTGTTTTTGTTTTGCTACTTTGACAAATCCTAGCTTTTTAGTAGAATTGATGAATATCACTTGGTATTTCCAATAAAACATACATTTATGACGTTTTTAGAATAAATAATTCAAGAGTACAACATGAAGTGCTATTTTATATGCGAAGGCTATAATTTATTAGACAACTATAAAAGCTTTCGTTGTAAATTAAGAAGTAATCAAGATATTTTCCCATAATTAATTAAACAATGGTGTTCAGTTTATTAAGTAATTTTGAAAATTATCCTCCTACTTTATTTTAGGAGTTTATTAACATGTTGTGTTATAAATAAGCAATTTTATAAAATTTTCGAGCCTGTAGGCTAATCTTTGAATCATGATCCGCAGATTAATTCATTAATTAGACATTTGTTTTCGCATGGCACTTCCAAGAAAGTTATTGATGAAATATTTTCATGGCAATAAAGCACTTTGCAGTCATAAAATGCAATGTGTTTCCCTGGAAATGCAAGATTATTTTTGCACAAAGGAATAAAGATGAACCAATGTGTAAATATGTATGGGAAAATGTAACAATTAAGTCACAGTTGTATTGAACCGATTTATAGATAAATTTATTTTTCTTTAAACACAAAAACAACGAAAATTTAGTTAAATGAAAGATCTTTTCAATATTCTTACTTTGCAATTAAAAATGATTTTAGGGCAGTAAAAATATATCAATCATTGGAAATATTCTACTGCCTCTACGTAAAGGTATCCCCTTAATTCGCAAATTCCATAAGCCAGTCAATCTCCCTTAAGATTGTTTGTTAATACCGAGTTTGCTTCTAAAAAAGTTTTTTCTGACCAGCAAAATTGAAATTTTGTAAGCAAATAAATGAATACGTGAAAAACATCCTGCACATACCGAAGAGTACGTGATGGAGAAACTTAATTTTACAGAAAAAACCCTATGCATGAGTGTAAAATGAGAATTTTCGTTTTATTATATTCATTGTTTTACAGGAGTACGTGCATTTGTGTAATGAAAAAAATGATGCGAATCATATCCGATAGGCACTTTAAACCACAGTATTAGTATATATTATGCTGAAATATCTAGGTTAATCCTGCAATTTGATTGGTTAGCTTGACAGGGCACATGAGACCGTATCTCCGTGGTAGCAAAATTACATTTTTTTTAAACGCCTTTAAAGGAAAATTATAGCATCTCTAGCAGAATATAAGTTATTCGGGCTTCACAGGGATACGGGTTCATATTCCATGTGAAGGTTCCCTAATAGAATATAGTATCGACAACATTTGTATCGTTTGACTGATACTAGCGTGGCTAGAGATAAAAACATAGTAGGAGGAACAGATTAAACTGACAAACTGTAAATTACTGTGATAATTGATAATGTATTGTTGACCTCTTACAGATATTTCAGGGTGCGAAGAATTTTGTTTAGTGACTTTATGTAAAAATAATATCATATCATTATGGTTAATGGTTAAATCTGTAGATTTTTCGTATCCTTTTTCTTACCTTTGTGTCATTCGATATGTTTTGTTCTCTAATTTCTATCCAGTTTTCACATTTCCTGAACGTTGTGAAAACATTTGTTCTCCTCTCTAGAGAGGAGAACAAGTTTCGTGGTATTTCCCGCCACGCCAAATTCATTCGGAATACAGTCCTCGGTGTTTTTCCTCCAGTCATTAGAGAAACAGTTTCCATAACTTAAACACGTTAATTATAAAATTTTTCACAACTCGTTAAATAAATTTTCAAATGTTTAAAAGCTCGGCAAGCCTCGCTTTCAAACATTTGCAAAATTTATTTAACTCGATGTGAGAAATTTCATAATCAACTAGTTCTCGTTATGGAAACTATATTTCTCCTCTTTGTATATATTTTTGATTAGAGATTTGCCTTGAAACAAACACGTGTAAACAGCATAATGAAATTTACAGTTTATAATGTAACTTAGGTATTTTGTATTTTGATATGTTATAAGGAGCAATCAATGTAAACAGTGTCCTTTTCTTAAGTTGCAATAAAACAACGGCAGTAGAATACCGAAGAAACAAAGGAGTGAAATTCACAAAAATCAAAGTCCAAAGACAGGGCAAAAAGAGAACACAGAAAACAATGACGCTAGAAACAAAAACAACGACGCAAGACAAACACAAAGCACAGAAACAGAAATCACAACATTCAGAACAAAGGCACTCACAGTGTGAACTCCAGTGAAACTGAGAACGACATCAGGTGCTCCGGAAGGGTAAGTAAGTCTTGAACAAGAAGCAAACACTCATACTTTAACCTATAACTATGGAAATGTCACAGTTTAGCCGAGGCTTTGCATAACGAGTCATCATCATTTAAGTACTGTTATGTAGATACAATATATATAGATTTATACTAACGAACTAGAAAAAAAAAAGAAATTTGACAGTAGTCTGGAAAATGTCTTGAGTTTCAGTCACACTATAAGGCGGAAAGTTTAGATCTTCTCTCTATCAGGTCCGTAAACCAAATATTGCACAACAAGCGAGTTGGTGCAAGTGGTTAGTGACCTGTTCAATTGCAAAGCCATATCAGAATAGATCCAGTCAATCCGTTCCTTGACCATTTCGCTTTCAGGTCCGAATACCGGTTTATGTTCACGTCCTTTGGTAGTTTGTCGCGTAAGTCTCGACAAGAAAATATATGTTTATGATCATTAATAAAATGTCGTATAATACCATTGATGTCTTAATTAATGTTCTTATTGATTATAAAAAGAGCAACTCATTACTATATTATTACAATACTATATTGGCGAAGTTCACTTTCCTATTTGTCAATTTTATGTTACAGGGCAACTCTTTTCAAAAATCATTTTACTTTATTATCACTGGATGGACTGTTAGTTGCCGAGGGTATTTATGTCGGGTACTGGGCTTGAAAACATTTGAAAGCTTGCAATACGTAAATTTTACAAATTTGTATAATACTTAGTAGCCTCTCCCGCTTGCAAAGCTCTGTCCTTAGCTGATTTTGGCTATTCATTTAGATATTATTGCTAATTTGATTTCTATAAGCTTTACACATCTGTCAGTTTATGGCCTTAGAGATATTTTGATTACGATTTCCCTTATAAGAGACATAAGTTGTCAAAATGGCTATATCTGCAGAAACGAAATTTCCAGTGCCTTTAGTAATTAGTTATTGTAATTATATAAATAACAAAATACCGAAGTAACTTTGAATTCAGTTTCTTCATATTTCTTACACATTTCGACAACTTATGTCTCTTCAGTGCAGGTCAGATCAAAACATTTGGAAATCCATAACTAAAATGTGTGTAAACCTGATGCAGCAAATCATCTAAGGACAGAGCTATGCAGGAAGGAGATACCTCTAAGTTTTAAACAAAATTTTCATAGATATATAATATCTTTATTATATCTTTATTTATTTAAATGCACATTTATACATATATACATTAGGGTTGAAGGCATACATGAATAATAACATAACCATAATACAACAAAACAAAGATAACAAAATGAAAAATCATGCAGTTGTTGAGTCCACTCTCCTCAGCGCAAAAGACCTTGTAACGAATGAAGCAGTATACCGCACGATTTGCAATATAGATATTGCAAGTTTTCAATCATTGTAATACTGCATTGTGATTGTAGTTGGGAAATCATTGTTGACGTTTGATATTACGATTGTTAATGTGCAAATGTTATTTTATGTTATCAAGTTTTCATATAACTTAAATTAAGATGACCATTTGGACAATACAATCATATACCTTCAGTGCAGAAAAATATCAAACAATTGTAAGACCACGAAAAAGGGCATATGAAAGATTTGATAGAAAACTACAAAAACTGTGAGAAATTAATGATTTTCAAAAGAAAGCTAAAAAAATTTTTCAGATTTGATCTAAAGTAGAGACCATGTTTTGCCATTGGAAGCCCCAATAATTGATCAAATGAAATTTCAAATGCACATTTACGATATGTCACAAATACTTTGTGCCAAATTTTAAAGAAAAATGTATTCAATGGTTCAAAAGGAATTTTTGATAAAAGAGGGTACCTACTTTGAATGCAATGGCTAAATCCATGTCTTCCTACGGAGAAACCAAAAAACCTAATGAATAAATTTCTGAAATTGACGGTGCATATGAGCAATATGTCACAAAGTCTCATAATAAAAATCCATCAACTGGCATATTAAGAGTAGCGGTTAAAGGATTGGTACCCTCAGGTCTAACGGGCAGACGTACAAACATATCACTATATATCCACTTTTTAAGAGGAGATATATAATTAACAAAAACTATTTGATTGATTGTTTATCACTTTAAAATATACGGAGGGTTTTATTATTTCGATACAAAGATAAGCATACATTCATTGCACAATGTAGTGATATTAAGGGAGTATGAGTGTCAAATTTCAGAAGCATTCGATATCCTCGGGTATTATCCATTCAAACAGTGTTGAATTTTGTTTGCACATGGATCATCTTTTCGACATAAATTGTGGAAATGCGCATATTCATAGTAACTTTGGTATTTAGTTATTTGTTACTACACGGTCGATGCCACTGCTGGTTGACTGTTAGTCCCCAAGGGTATTCGCCAGTCCAGTAGTCAGTACTGCGATGCTGACCCGAAAGCCGATTTTTTTTTGGAACCTTAGAATATCTAAATGTTTGTAATTTTGTTGAAAACTGAGGAGAATAGCTCTATCCTAAGCTGATTTTTGGATTTACATTTAGATCATATTGGTTATTTGTCCTCTATCAGTTTTAAAACATCTTTGAGTTTATGGTCTTCCAAACGTTCAGATTTTACTTGCACTAAAGAGAAAAAAGTTGTCTATCTTTTCTTGTTCTTAGGTCACTTTAAAACGTATAAAATAGACAGTGTATAAAATTTAATCACTTTCGAATTATATTTTCATAAATTTAAAGTCTTATAAACATCTTATGCAAACTAAGAGAACTGTTTCACGTCAAAATTTTGACGTCTTATATCTAATAAATTCATACATTGATTTTCCCGATGTTTTGCTCGAGTTTTCCTTTAGCAGTGCTCTTCAAAACAAAAAGGTCAGAATTTAAATTCTAATTACAAAATTCATGACACTCGTACTCCTTTAAACAATTTGCACTTTTGGACAGCTTGATGGTCATTATATCTGTGTTTAAAGATTTTATGAAACTTAACATTAAATAATTGTGAAATTTCATGTATTTCGGTATATGGATTTCCAAACGTTTTGATATTATCTGCACTGAAGAGACATAAGTTCTCGAAATGCGCGTATGCAGAAATCAAATTGACAGTAACTTCGGTATTTATAATAACAGGTGTTACATAACATTTTGAAATATTAAAAAATAATAAATTCTAATATGGCTTCCTGTATTAGCTTTGTAAATAGAGTCATGTTATAATACCAATATAACACTCGTAACATATTTTGAATCTATTTTTGATTTTAACCGTCAAAATCTACCACCCACTAACTAATTTTTAATTAAATTTGTTTCCGAAATGCATTATGGAATTTTTTTCTACTTGAAAGGGCAATGTTCGGGAAAACTTTAATTCCTACTTGTGACGTCACAAATAAAATCGTAACGTCCGGTTCGTAATCAGCGTTGGTTGGAAAGTTTGAATGGATATTATGAGGACTTGAGGCATTTTCTACAGTTAAAATAGCAATTAAATCAAACAAAAGTAAGTTTTTATAGTATTTCTGGAAAGTTTTTTTGTCAGCGAGTTTGTTTATCAAAATCAAAATGTTACGGAACCATTAGATAGACGAATTTCCAATTTCATTTTATGAATGGAGTAAATTGCGCCACGTAACATTGTGACGTCCGAAAATCTATATTGTGACGTCAAAATTTTCCGGGAAAATTCACCAATTGGAAACTCGTCTATAGTCGCTGCTCGCTTCGGATATAAAATAGGTGAAATTTCCATAGTAGAATCGAAATAAATCATACCCGCCAAATACTATATTATCATTATAACATGGGCTTTCGTTGTTTATGCATATTTTACCCCTCGCTAACGCTCGGGATAAAATGTTTGCAAAAACAACTCAAGCCCATGTTATAATGACAATATAGTATGGCGGCCATGTTTTATTTCTTAATTGCCCAAATTTTAAGCATTATTTCTTAATTGCCCAAATTTTAAGCATTATATTATATCCATGTCCGAAATTGTTTCAAAAACAAGAAAACCACAACTTAAATATATAGATGTAGTTCTCGCATGCGCGGGGAATCTTTTTACGGACGTATCACTACAGGGGAGACAAACTTAAGTATAAAATACGTTATCAAGGAAAGAATATGGATCATATGCACATAAGACAAAGTTTCATCAAATACATGGTAGACCCGAGCAATGGAACAACATCTAATGTCAATTGTTACCAGCAATAGCCAATGTTATACAATGTAGTTATATATTCTGCTGAAGTGAAATATCCAAGTAAATCCTGCAATTTGATTGGTTACCTTGACAGGGGATATGAGACCGTATCCCCGTGGTAGAAAATCACAATTTTTAAACGCTTTTAATAGAAAAATTATAGCACTTCTAGCAGAATATAAAAGTTATTCGGGCTTCACAGGGGATACAGGTTAATATTCTCTGTCTGTGCCCTATATCCCCTTCGCCTGACGGCTCAGGGGATATAAAACACAGACAGGGAATATGAACCCGTAACCCCTGTGAAGATTCCCGAATAACATATAATATTACATATATACCATCTAGAAAATGGATTCCGACATATGTTGCTTCAATGACATATTTTAGCTGCGATCGATGTTGCTCAACATTTTTATTCTCTTCTTGTAACCCTGGTGCTTTCAGCTGGATAACTCCGAACATCGCCGAAGTTGGCACTCCATGGTGGGTGGGGAGCAAGGGAGTGACCTTGAAATAATTTTTGTCAAGAATACCGCTTAAGTGCACGTTAGAGCCTTCTTGATCTCGCTTGAGGGGGTGAATAATGTTCACCTCTGGTTGAAGACCCTCTGGCGACATCAAGATGTAGACAGGAATAAAAGCCATGTCCTGGATAAATTGGAGTTTTTTATGTATCGTGTGCGTTTGTGTCAGATTTACATTCACTCCATATCCTTTTAATTTTTCCAATGTTGTATTGTCTAGAAAAGTAAAACATATTGTTTTCATGTTGCAAATTTACTTCTTGAGCGAACCATTAATGTACCATGGACAATATTTCCGAAAGTAAATTCATACATCCCCTGAATATCATACACACAATTATAGTATTCTATCCATTTTCAAGTACCCCGCATTGTTTATAAAATATCCTATGTATTCATTGTTTTTACACATATATACTATTTTTGCCATCGAAAATGATGAATATCTAAAATTATCAACCATACTGTTTTATTTCCAGAGGTCGTAGCCTGAGTTATAGATGTTTTTTTGTAAATCTGGTTTCTACAAATGACAATTTTGACAGCTTGTGCCTCTTTACTAAAAATCAGAATTCTTTGCACGAAAATTAATCTAAATATGTGTAAAAACTTTTCCAGAACAAGTTATAGAGTTATAGATGTTTTTTTTGTTGTAAATATGGTTTCTACAAATGACAATTTTGACAGCTTGTGCCTCTTTACTAAATATGTGTAAAAACTTTTCCAGAACAAATAAGTTGAAAACCCAAAATCAGCGATACACAAGTGAGATACCCCTTAGGAATAAACAAAATTTTCTAATGTATAAATGTTGCAAGTTTCTAGATAACGCTTTATTTAGTAAAAGAACAACTGGGAAAAGATTGCAGAAAAGTAAGTAGTTGTACAACAGCGTATCTAATGAGTAGATTACTAATAGTAATATAATATGATGATAATTATATTTAAAACTATACTGTTTCTGAAGGCACGAACATGTATCGAATAAAAACACATATACTCGGAATAACATGAGGTCAAACGTTAAAAAATAATTATATGAAATTCCGAATTGATAAACTTTCGATTGCCTAAGAATTAAAAAGAGTTAACCGTTATTATTTTTAATCACTTGTAATCAAGGGGGATTTTGTTTCCTTCAATTTGTTGATCACAATTTCTCATTTGTGTATTCACTAGCATTATATATAATTAGTGTCTTTTTATTCTGACATTTATCATATTGCATGATATTTATTTACATATGTTTTTCTTTTATAATATGAATTTTAAAAAAATAGCTATCAAATCGTTTATTGTAAGTATCATCAGTTTATAACCCGCGCTGTTTCAAAGCAAAAAATAGAAATCCTGTTCGAATGTTGAATTTCTCATATTATTTACCTTAAATTATCTGATTACTTAAGAATTATAAGAATAAGCTATAGAGTATCAAGCCACTTATACTCGTCTAATAAATGTTTTCTAAGAGAACTAAAAATAATCTGCAGTGTTTCTGAACACTTTCTCAAATATCACAAGTCAGAGGCATCGATCCAAAGAATTATGAAATACGGCAAAATTGACAAATATACTTTGTTCCGGATTATGTATTTTTTGTTAATGGGATGATTTCATTTAGTTTACTACATAACAAAATACCGAAGTTACTGTTAATTTACTTTCTGCATATGCGCATTTCGACAGTTTATGTCTTTCAGTACAGATCAAATCAAACCATTTGATATCCATAAACCGAAATGTGAGTAAAAGCTGATAGAGAACAAATTACCAAAAGGGTATAAAAAGTAAAGCCAAAATCAGCTAAGGACATAGATATGCGATAGGTAGATACTACTTAGTTTGAACAAAATTTTGTTAAATTTAGATATTGAAAGCGGCTTTCGGGTCAGCACCGAAGTACTGGCCACTGGGTTGGCAAATACCCTCGGGGACTAGCAATCCACCAGCAGAGGCATAAGCCCAGTAGTAATTGGTTACAAAATGCCAAAGTTGCTGTTAATTTAGTTTCTGCATATGCGCTTTTCGACAATTTATGTCCCTTCAGTGCAGTTAAAATCAAAACATTTGGAAATCCATACATCGAAATATGTGTAAAAGCTGACAGAGAACAAATTACCAATAAAATCTAAATAGAAAAGCCAAAATCAGCTAAGGATTGAGCTATGCGAGAGGGTGATACTGATTAGGTTTGAACTAAATTTTGTAAAATTTAGATATAGAACGAATATGTAAAGGGAATTTCAAAAATTAAAAAATATATATACCTAATTAAGATATACTTACAATAATTATGTTGTTAGTCCTAAATTTTGCTATCAAAGGAAGATCATAAAAATTATCAATATTTATATAAAATATCAGAAGCCTTTCAATAAAATGACCAATCAGAACAAAGCTGTTCATTAGGTGTGTATAACCTGTCACTGTCTTTTAATGACGCCATGACAGAATTCACAGATCATTAAAACGCAAATCCGATCCCAGATTGTATCTGTCAAATAACAATTCAATATTGACATCACTGCGAATGCTAAATTTTAAACAATACACATATTTTCTGTTAAATAATTGTTTATGTAAATAAAAAATAACGCCGTAGTATTACGATTGTACCCACGATTCTACCCGACATTTTTCCTAATTGGTAAAAAAATCGAACACAATTGAATTAAAAGGACAACATTTCAAACTAATTCAACATTTCATATTGAGTTACAAATTTAAAAGTTCAACCGTGATTTTTACATAAAATTGTGATGGGTTACCGGAAATTACAGACTTATGTTAAATGTGTATTTGACATGTTTGACGAAGCCCACAATATTATTTTTATCTTTGTCTTTTTGAGGGTAACGGGTACATTGTAATTTTAATTACTGAATCACACATCAGATACGTTGCAACAAAAGTATCGAGCAGAGGTTCAATATGTGATTACGCATATGTAGATCTTTTTCATAGTTTAACTCTTGGAGCGAAAATTTCGTCTTCCTCGGTATTTTTATCTGTTAATAACCCATTTTAAATCTATTATACTATCCGTATCAAAAATATAATAAAAAAAACTGTTATATGCACTTTAAATCCACAATGAAAAGTAAAAATAAACACTAAATGTACAAACAATAATATGTAATAGAGTGAAAAGGGACAGAAACCCCGACGTTTATTGTAAGGAAGCTATTCATAAGAACGAAGTCTAATAATTGTTCTTTTTTATCCAAATTTTAAGTTTTAAGTAATATTAGAAGCTGGATGTGAATTAAAATTTTTCCGGATTCTACAATAAATATGACACAAATTAGCTAACAAAAGATTAAATACCTATAATACAATAACAAAATACCGAGGATAACTGTTAATTAAGCTGCTGCATATGCGAATTTCCACAACTTATGTCTCATTAGTGCGGATCAAATCAAAACATTTTGAAATCCATAGATCGAAATATTCATGTAAAAGCTGATAGAGAAACATTATAAATAGGATCTAAATAGTAAAAACGAAATAAGCTAAAACAGAGCTATGCTAGAGGGAGATACTCTTAAGTTTGGAATAAAATGTTGTTGATTTTAGATATTGCGTGTTTCCAATATGATGAAGTGTCTTTTTTATGATGTCTGTCTCTTGTGTATAAGTGAAGTTTTTTTATGTGCTGTAAGCTTCATTCGACTTTAACCGTCTACTCTTTTTTCTCAATTTATCAAAATCTCTTTTTGGATTTATACTGAGCTGCTTTGTGAGTGTTTTGTCTAAAAAGAATTTTTCTTTTATTATTTATGTCACTTGTAACGCTATTCCTACTTTTTGATAGAGGTATTCAATACAGTCTGCAGCTTGTTAATAAGTTTTGTAATGTATATTTGATTGTTTAATTGTCAGAACCTTTACTGAAAGTATCGAAATAATATTTATAAACTTTCCTTACAGCTATATATTTTTTCAATTCTTTGATACCAGCAATAATTTTTCATATGGGTACATATAGTGTACAATCAAACCCAGAAAACAGTACCAATTGTTGGGTCAATTTGTATGTAACCTCGAGTTTCCTCAGATAATGGCATGGCTTTTCAGCATTTGAATGCAAATTAAGATATATGTTGTGTACAAATTGTCATTTTGTACAACTTATAATTTGTACAAAAATGTAGTACGAATAATAATTTGTGCAAAAATTTAGTATAATTAATAATTTGTACCAAACTTTTGTATGAATTATGATTTGTATTTATACCCCCCGCAACGAAGTTGGGGGGGGGGGGTATACTGGAATCACCATGTCCGTCCGTCTGTCCGTCCGTCCGTCTGTCCGTCCGTAGACATTTTTTGTCCGAAGCTTTTCTTGGGAACCTTTCTGAATTGACTTTTCAAATTTTGTCAGAATGTTAGTCACTATAAATACCTGTGCACCTCCTATTTTCAGATTGATTCATAAATTTGTAACAAAGTTACAGCACTTTGTAGATTTCTCCTACTTAGGAGTCTATATTGAAGATTTGTCCGAAGCTTATCTCGGGAACCTTTGTGAATTGACTTTTCAAATTTTGTCAGAATGTTAGTAACTATAAGTACTTGTGCACCTCCTATTTTCAGATTGATTCATAAAATTTTAACAAAGTTACAGCACTTTGTAGATTTCTCCTACTTAGAGTCTATATTGAAATTTGTCCGAAGCTTATCTCCGGAACCTTTGTGAATTGACTTTTCAAATTTTGTCAGAATATTAGTCGCTATAAGTACTTGTGCACCTCCTATTTTCAGATTGATTCATAAATTTTTAACAAAACAAAGTTACAGCACTTTGTAGATTTCTCCTACTTAGAGTCTATATTGAAAATTTGTCCGAAG
>MJUU01028520.1:52307-65173 GCA_002080025.1 Modiolus philippinarum
ATTTACAACTTAGACTTTATTGGTAATTTGTATTTATCAGATTTTACACATTTTTGGGTATAAGGATTACCAAATGTTTTGATTTGATCTGCACTAAAGAGACATAAGTTGTCGAAATGAGCATATACATAATCTTAATTAACAGTAATTTGTTATTTGAATATACAAACTGGTAAATGTCTGCATCTTCAGTTACAAAATCAGGAACATAAAACATTTCCTTTTGTTATTATTCACTGACATATTTAATTGTCTCTGTATTACATAGTGATATGTATGGCGATAATTCAAGACATTTTTTCACTTATTGTTCAAATAAATATCTATTATCTGCACGTTATACGAGTTGGTAGAACAAAAAATGATTTTGGTGCGTTTTACTGTATTAATTAACAACATAGCAATAACTGTATTCCTAGAATTATTTATTTATCATACAACTTTTACGTGTCCGACGAAGGACATTTTTAGGAAGAATACGGAGGTGTAAAGCACGTTTCTGGTAAAACATGTAATAACAAAATCAGCATTAATAAATAATATGATAAATGTATCAAATTTCTAGACTAAATACAAATATAACACATTTATATGTTAAAATTATTCAATGTTTCTTTTGTAAATCATCTTTTATTTTGTTCTGTTATAAATCTTTTTTGCACGTTTTGTTCTGACTTAGTCATTGAGTAGGTATGAAAGAAGGATAACAGAATGATGCACATGAGACAAAGTCTCTACAAAAACTTGGTAAAACAAAGGAATGGGTCATTTTTTTTTTGCTCTTCCTTTTTAAGTCACCATGAGGTCTTCAACTAGGTATGTCTTACTTGCCTTGGTAAAATATTTTATTTCAACTTTTGATATTTGTTATGACTCAATATATATATGGTGTGGTAACAACAATCTAGCTGTTAATTTAGATAAATAAGAAACGTACTCTTAGGAACATTAAGTACCTAAAACTACTTTACTTTTAATTGTGAAAATATTGAGTTACTATCTCAGTATAACTATTTAGGCATGCAAGTTACTGAATTTTTGAGTTATGATGAGATGGCAAAGGCTGTTGCGAAACCTGCAAGTAGATTTTTAGGATTGATATCTAAATTTGTGTCAATTTTGTTGAAAACTAAGGAGTATTTTTCTATGCAGGGGTCTGTCCTTTGCTGATTTTAGCTTTCCATTTAGATCATATATTTAACTTGCTCCCCATCAGTTTTTAAACATCTTTGAGTTGATGGTTTTATCTGCCCTGATGAGAAATAAGTTGTCGAAATGGCCCTATGCACTGAGAAATTGAATTGACAGTAAGTTCGATATTTAGGTATTTCTAAATGTAAATCTAATGGTGGTTTTCAGTATTCTACAATTTAAACTTGTATGGTCTGCATTTGACTATGGTGCAATATTGGGCAATATGGAGCACAAAAGATTTTTCATATATTGATAGTGTGACAATAGAGTCAGGGATTTGTTCAGCATATATTAATTTCATCCCTCGAGAAATTCCATGGCCATCACCATCAAATCATTGAAACAAATGACTTGTCAGTGTCCCAGATGGAAGCGGACATTTTTTGATAAATTCGTGTATTCCTGGATTTGACCATACCGATTTTGACTTTTTCCTAGATTGACTCACATTAAGTAGTACTGGTGCAGAGCAGGACATGATTGCCCTTCCGGAGCACACGATGTCACTCTTGGTTTCATGGAAATTCACACTGTGAGTGCTTTGTTTTGAATATTGTGTTTTTGTTCCTGTGCTTCTTAGCTGTCTAGCATCATTGATTTTTGTGATCTCGTTTTGGTCCTATATATACATTCAATATGGAAGTAAATAACAATCATTTTCATACTTATATTGACACTTTTTGGATTATGGCTCCTTATATCATTTGATTATAATGTTGCTGATGAGGGTCCATCCTTGAAACAAAATTTACGGTGTATTATGCAATTTTGGTATTTTTGCTTTTTTGCATTGGGAAACGAATTAGAAATAAAAGCTCAAATGTAGCTCCAGTCAAACTTATAGTCTTTAACTGATGTAGTTAATTTTGAATCCCAAATGTTTAGAAAATTATTTTAAATTTTCACTGATTGCTATGGTAATATTTAGATACTAGTATTGTTTTTTATAATTTTACTGTTAACGTTTGTTTTGATTCCATTTCATTTAAGCAGTTAAGCAACATTTTATGGATATTTATTTCAAAATTAAGCAAAATACATTCTTGTTCATAATTATATGATTCTCGTGAATGTGACAAATTTCAAAATAAACAAATGTGCTGAACATTGGTTACAAATCACTCTTTTTCTTCTAAATAATAACATAACAAATATAGAATTATTCTGTTGTGGAACCTCCATTTTATGAAATTGTGGTCGACTTATAAGTAATCATGTTGCAACTTTTGTTTATATCGTTTAGTGTAATTACCGGAAGTAGCTAGTCGTGCAAAATCAGTGACCGGAAGGTCAGATTCGTGATGATACAACCGATAATGCACAAACGTAATGCTAGTCTATCAAGTCAGTAAAAAGTAATAGATTAAAGTATCAATGGAAAAAGTAATTTAAGGTGTATCGGTGGTATTCCGCCATTTTGTTTTCATTTTTCATGCTTTGATAGGTATTTTTAATTACAGAAATATACAAACATTTTAAAATTTGGACAAATCTTACAAATATTTCACTTAGAAGTCAAACAATGGACCAATTTCTGCAAGTCTAGCATTCAATTTAAACGAGAAATTCAGAATAGTATTTATGCTGTAAAATTGTTTTTGAAATGAAAATTTAAACAAGGGAGGTAATGTCAAAAAATATTTTACAAACTTACAAACTATGAAAATTTTGATTTTGTGAGATAATTACATAACAAGGTCCGTGACCCCCATTTTTCTTTTTGTTTTTAGAAAGTTCAATACAGAGGCTAGCAATATTTTAAATTAATCAAAATTCTCATGGATGTAACTTGAAAAAGTTTTAAAAAATGATAATTTTCCTCAACTTTTCAACTAAAAATGCCTATTTTTGTCGAAAGATTGTGTTTATTTTATTTTTTAGAAGTTTAATTTTTGAAGTTCAATTCTGCAAACCATTGAAAAATTCTGGATTTTGCTTAGTCCCCTGAACCACTTAAATGTGCATGGTTCAATATTAAGCATTTTTATTTCTGTTTACTGAATAATATTATCAGATATTGACACATTTTGTCACAAAAATAACTCCCATCAAAGAACATCATACGATGTTCTCTCGAACGGAAGTGGTTTCTTGTCTGCTTTTATAGGCTAAATCATATTTTGCAAGAACTTTTATTAGAGATATTTCATATTCTGACGAAACTCGACGTAACCCGACGAAAGAAACCTTTAACGACGAACCACAACCTGAATGATACGAAGGTGACCATTGGCTGAAAATATTATGTTATTAATTTCCAATATTATTTATAGATTATTTCTAAGACGGTGACTACATACATTTGTTTGTCAAACTTATTAAATCATCATCCTAGCCTTACACATGTAACATTAGACATAGTTCACATAAAAATCGAATCTTGTAGAGTCTTTTAATTATCGGGTGCACCCTTGTACTGGTAGAATCGGTGAAATCACCAAACTTTGTCAACAAAGAAGATCAACATAGCGAAATTCTGTACAATAAGTATTGAGGAATGAATAAATCGTACCGAAAACGCCAAATTTTTACTTTCTATATCGACTTAAAACTAGTGTGGATTAAACTTGCTTCAAACACGGACCATATGAATAATTTCACGGCGCACGGTATAGCACTTTTGACAGCAAGGCTACTTTTATAAATTATAATTTGTTTCTCTATGCACTATGAAGTTCTCTCAACAAATAAATTCCCGGTACGATAGTATTACATATCAGTTCGCTATTTACTGAATTTACAGAAATCTCATTGGCGTGGAGATAACAAAAAATCTGTGCATAGGGAAAAGGGAAAGAATAAAACAAGAAGAATGATTTATTCCTAGAAACTAAAATGTACGAGGCGCAGATTAGCATATCTTTTTAGAGGAAATAGACGGCGTTTTTTTTTTGTTTTTTTTTCAGTTTTTTTCAGTTTTTTTTTTTTTTTTTTTTTGTTTTTTGTTTGTTTGTTTTTTTTTCTAACATATATATAATTTTCTACAAAGCCTTTAAATTTGAAATTAAAGTCTTGAGATTGTCTTTTCAACTTAAAATTGACAACTGACTTTTGTGACTGTAAGGAGACTCTGGATTGATGACATTTTCTTCAGTTCTTTGAAAATGAGCTTGAAATTAAAGAAACAACTGAAACACCTACTTCAGCTTCGTACCTAGATCTTTTATTGTATATTGACGAAAATGGGCGTTTGAAATCTAAGCTATATGACAAACGTGATTATTTTAATTTCCCAATTGTGAACTTTCCCTTTCTAAGCAACAATATACCTACCTCTCCAGCCTATGGCGTGTACGTTTCACAGTTGATTCGTTACTGTCGAGCGTGTAGTTTGTACAGTGATTTTTTTAACAGAGCAAAAACACAGTCCCAAAAAGCTGCTTAGTCAGGGATTTAACAGAGCAGGACGTGCTTACCCTTCCGGAGCACCTGATTTCACTCTCAGTTTCACTGGAGTTCACACTGTGAGTGCCTTTGTTTTGAGTGTTGTAATTTCTGATCTGTCTAACGTCATTGTTTTCTGTGTTTTCGTTTTTGGCCGTGTCTTTGGACTTCGGTTTTTGTAAATTTCAGTCCTTTGTTCCTTCGGTATTCTACTGCCGTTGTTTGAAAAAGATACAAGGCATTATTGGAAAAACTTCGAAATAAGAAATAGTATGCTAACATGCTCATGTACTTTTTCGTAGGGACCTTTGACAACAATGCATGTCTCAGGCAATCGAACAAAGATTCGCACTTTCGATAACATGAATTGGCAGTTCCACATTTTTCATGCAAGTGTCAAATTTAAAATCTACGCTTTTTCATAAAATGTGTCGCTGTCTCCGCCCCCCCCTCCCCCCCCGAAAATAAAATGACATAACTAACAAAAAGACAAAACAAAAACTTATCAGTATACACCATACCAGTTAACTCCATTGTTTGCAAAGAGTCACGAGTTTTATAAAAAAATTAATGTAACTGAATGAGAAATGAATGTTAGAATGGAAGACGGAAAAGCTTGAATACATTCGCTATTCAAAATACTAAATATGTTCTAGAACGAGTAAATCATATGTCATGCCTTACCACAGAGGACAGAGGAGACGCCCCCCCCCCCCCCNCCCCCCCAAAAAAAAAATTATAAAAAATAGAATAAAATATATAAGAAAGATCAGCGAGTAGGTCTGAACTTTGTACTGTGGCATCGGACTGTTACTTCTTCACATTCATTTTACAAATGACAAAATGAGAAATGCATGACTGATCTATTTTTAAATTAAAGAAGGACAAATCGAATGTCTTACGTTTGTCGCTTTCGTAAGTCATAAGTACACACGAAAGCGACGAAAGGTAGCGATTTACAAAGGAAATATGTCCCAGAATGAATTTTTCAATTACTTTGCTTATAAATCATTTAGTTAAGGAATCACAACATTGTAATTGGAAGTGTTTACAATTTTAACTTTACTTTCGCTTTTTTAATTTTTGTGCAATAACTAGTCCCCATACATTTAGGTCCTCGTTTGTTGACGATCCCGCATTCAAAGGGTAGAAAAAAACGTGGATGTAGTGTTGATAGACAATTAGCAATGAATTCCGCTAAACCGGTGCTAATGGTCTTCTTTGACTTACAATATGAGTAAAGCTCATTGTTGAAGGCCTCGTGATGACTTCAAGATGAAGAATAGCAATAAAAGCTTTGTTCCTTTGCTTAGTATTTGTAGATACTTTGTCTCATTTGCATTTACTCCATATCCCTTCACTGTTAATTTTTTATTTTTAACTTATTCTTTAGTTGAATTCAACTAAACTGTTAGAAGTGTTTAACTAAACTCTTACTTGATTTAACTCTTTGAATATTTCATCATCGATACTATCCTCTTAGTATATGTGAGAATATGATGTTCATCATATTCAGAAAGATTAAAAACACGCGCAAATTTAGACTATGACAATTTAGTTTAGACCAATGAAGGCATATGTTTGCATTTATAATTAATTTCTGTACTAAAGTAAGTGAGAACCGAACCGTCAATCCAAAAGCGAACATTCCAAGGACATTGGCAACACCAGAAACAAAAAGGGGGAAAAACAGAGACACAACATGGGTACGGCACAGAAAAGAAAAATGAAGACACACACACAAAGATGAACAACACTAAATTAAGTTTTAAAATAATAGACCAGATTTATATTGTATAAACACTTTTATATCATATAAATGCTTTATTTCTAGAGGGAAGGTTACTTATATAACTAATCTTCCGCGAAATAATCCAAAAATACAATAAAGGTTGAAAACCACCAGTAAAAAAAATACATTTCTTTTATATTTTCACCTAGAATTTGGCATGTTGGAATATTTCATAAAAGGTACATGTGTTCTTCAATTCCATTATACATATAACGCCTTCTAAGAGAGTCTGATGGAAAACCTTCTATTTGATACACAATATGAAGGTACTCAATTTCGCAGAAAAAACTATATGGAAAATCCTCTTTAGCTACATCTTAAGATAAATCTGGTAAATGAATATTTAAATTCGTATATCATTTATCTAATTCCTAATATAGTTTCAAATAACTAAATACCGAAATTACTATTTTCTGCATATTCGCATTTCGACAACTTATGTCTCTTCAGTGCTGATAAAATCTAAATTTTGGAAGAACATTAATAGTTTCAAAGTTACAAGACCAGCAAGGCTATCTTAAGATTCAGAAGACCAACTTTCACATATTTTCCAAGCCTTTAATGGTTTAATGAGGGTAATAACAAAATTATAGAACAGAATTTCAAGAGCAAAAATCCAAAAGGCAAAAAAGACTAACCAGGTGTAACACCACCGAAAACGATTTTCGACCGTATTGATCCTTGCTCAGTACAAGCATTTCAAACGATATGGTGTGTTAAGGTAGATAGACACTAATGTCCATCTCCATGAGATTTTGTTAAAAGTCGGCTCAATTGAAGAACTAATCTTACTAACTTGAAATATGTAATAAAAAGTATTGGTCACAATGCTTGATTTTTCTAGAACTGATGTTAAAGTTTGCTCACTTTTAGCTATTTTTTCGTCTGTTTTTACATAGAATGCACGGGAAAAATATCGAAAGGCAATTTTCAGCTTAATAAAAATGAACCTTTTTTCCATGAGAATTTCATATGTTTTTGTAAATAGATAGTTTATGATATGATCTCTTGGTTGCGACGAAAAAATGCATATGTCACCATGCTTTTAACGGAGATATTTCACAAAGTTTCCGTAATAAACATTATTTACGGGAAAAGGGAGTTAATTCGCGGCAAAATGGTCTAAATATGACGTTTAATATTAGTCAATCAATTATGACGTCACAAAGGAAAACCTGTCAAAGAACTGTTCCGGCAAGAAAATCAAACCAAACCCGTATTCGACTTTGTATTTTTCTAATGCGCGATTACACTGTGCAACAGTGTCTATCTGCCTTAAACCAGTTTTATGGCACAACAGACCCCCACCTGTTTTTATCAATTGAATTGATGGTTTGACGCCATAATATTATATTCAAACATTCAAGTCTAATTACTGCACCTTTCAATGTTCACTTGGCTTCAAAAATAAAATCCCCTTTTGAAAATTTTCCTTCTTTGAATAACTACTCAAAAAGTGACAAAGTGTGTTTCATCACTTTAATTAAAGACAATCATAAATCGATGTTGAGTATGGACACAAAATGAAAAAAAAAATGATTATTTCATTTATATCACCCTAAAACAATAATTATTGCTTAGTTCTCAGAGTATTTTGCTATCAAATCAATTTGCAAAATGTACAAGGCAACCTCTAAAATTATGAAATTACTATTTGGAACTAGTCTGGTCATATATCGGAATGTGTTTCTGAGTATATTTCTGCAATGAAATGGTCTAAACTATTTAAAATCCGCTTGTGGTTGTGGTCATGCGAATAACATGAAACGTGCGGAACTCCAACCAGGTACATTTCTTTTTCTGTCCTATGCATTCATATAATATACAACACAAAACGATAGCAATGAAGATGATGCAATAGATAAAAATTTGCGGAACAAGTACTTGAAATGGCTCTGATAGTGACATTGTTGACCCTTAAATGACAACATTATTGACAATTTTCCTTGAGGTTTGTACCTACTTTTTGCTCTTTGGATTCCGGCTTTTGTAGTATATTTTATTTTTGTCGACCGTTCCGCATCCATGGTTATCAAAAAACATGGATGTTACTACATTTAGCAATGAATTCCACTCAAGCCTTTGCCAGGGGCCATCTTGAATTTTCTATGCGCTATGAGATAACACTCATTGTGAAGGCCTCATGGTCATTTCAAGATGAAGGACAACAATAAAAGCGTTGTTCCATTGCTTTATTTTACCATGTATTTGTAGAGCCTTTGTGTCATGTGCATTTGCTCCATATCTTCCATTGTAAATTTTAACAGTTCTGTTAGGTAATTTCATTATTATAACTTAATTTAATATAATTGAGAGGGGAAGTTATCGCAACAGCTTTAAAGTGCATCTTAGCATGAAGAGGATGAAGTATGTAAGTATTATAGAAACAAGATGATTTTATTTATTTTGGAGATTCAAGCTCTATATAAGAACATCATTCTAATCTTAAGGATTTTTGTTTTAAAATCAAACATATTTTCATTTAGATCCCCTCAATCAAAGTTGTCGTTTACAGCGTCAAATCCAAAACTAATATTGAAAATGCGTCCACTACAATGACAAATTCCTGTCTATAACAGCTTATATTCATCATATATTTCTTACCTCTATTTTTTCCCTCAACTTTACGTTAATGACTAAAAGTGGCATTTCAGTGTCAAAATACAGAAATTTGACATTACACATTATTTGGCTAGAATTGTGACTCCATTTGGCTTCCCAACACCGTATCTTTACTGAAAGGTTCATAACTTCTCTTATTGTGCTAAAATTTCATCATGCATCTAAATTTGATAATACATCTTAATTTCATCACACATCTAAGGCCTTCTTAAGGATAACCGAAGTGAGGAGTATTAACCTATACATTTTGTAATTAAATAGAAAATTATAAAGATACTCTATTTAAAGTCCGCTTAAAGTGTAAAAATGTACCTCTGATCGATAAACCTGATACATCAACTTTAAAATGGTGTATTATCTATCCATATTTTTCCTCATTTCATTCTTATATTTTGAAACCATGGGGTCGATGCCATTGCTGAAGGACCAGAAGTATCCGATGGTATTGACTAGCCCTGCCCTTTCTGACATGAATATCAAAGAAAATTGGGGTAACGACAAAATTAAAGAATTGAGCCAAAGTCAAAGAGGCAAAAGGACAAAGCAGATGGAAAACCACTTTAAAATTGTCGACCACAATGGTGCTAACTAGGTACAGGCATTTCAAAAGAACTGATTTGTCAAACCGGTTTTATGGCGCGCTAAACTTCCTCTTTCATTGCGGCAGTGTCCGGCGGCAACTCGAACAGCAATTGTTATTGACAGATCTTGAGACAGGGAAATGTTTGTTGTTTTTTTTCAGTACAAGGTAAAATGAGGTTGTGAAAAATCTGTTTACTGATTTCATCAAAATTTTAACCCCTTGAAAACACTGAGCTTCAGTATTGCACTCGATGGATGTGTTAAGGATTTGAACTCCTGTTTCGATATGTTTTGGAATAAGTTTTTTGACTACGGTTTTCCATATAATTTTCGGTTAATGCTGATGGCGAGTTGCTATTTATAGAAAAAATTGTCCAGAATGACACAAATTTCCTCTTTATTAAGCAATTTCGGCATCAGGCGATTTTTTTTCACTATTTGATTTTCTGGAATTGAAACAGAGAAATGAAAAATACATCGCGAATAATAAGCTTACAGATGTCTTTAACATTTTGTATAAGGTAATTCCTTTTACGTGCTGCTCCTTTGTTCTTTCGGTATTCTACTGCCATTGTTTCAAATAGTTTCTCCCAATCGTATAGCTCTGTCCTTAGCTAATTAAGAATAATTCATGGGCACCGGTGGTTTGTTGGAGATTTAGATGTGGGTGGCCATTATTTTCGTTCATATTTTACCCAGAGCGTAGCGTAGCGGAGCGAGGGGTAAAATACACGAAAATAATGGACACCCATATGTAAATCCCCAACAAACCACCGGCGTACATGAATTATTTCGATTCTAATATGACATTTTATGATCTGAGCGGACCTCTAGTGTGCACGGCAACGACAGCCATTACTTCAGATTTACTGACTGTGCACAAAACATTTTGTGACGTCGTCAATTTCAGCGTAAAGACCGTTATGAAGTTGCTCATTATGTTTATGAAGTCGCTCATTATGTTATTGGAGATTTTCCTATGGCTAGTCGTCATGGTTTCCATTTTAGAATCTAGCTTTTTTATTTAGATCGTATTGTTAATTTGTTCTTTATTGGTTTTTACAATTTTTTCCGGCTCAAAGTTTTTCAAATAATTTGATTTCATCCGAACAGAAGAGACACTAGTTGACGAAATTGCAATCTACAGAAACTTTACCCTGACTTTTGTATTTACTTATTTAGTTTGATCCTCGCATCATGGCATTGATAACGGTGTAGGAATTGGTATCTTATGTTATACAAGTTAACAAAATAAAAACTTGGCACTCTTCGCAAGTAAAAACTTCTGTTTCTCAAATTCTATTTTTCATATTCTGATCAAATCTAATTTTTATTAATTTGATTTTCATACATAGACATTTAATAAAGCATTTCCGAAATGGCCATACAGCTGATTAAAATTATTGCAGTTTGAGTTAACATATGTGTAATGGTATCATGTTCATTTACTCCATAACCTTTCGTAAAATATATGTATTGTATATTAACGAAAACATGTAGAATATTTGTTGCCTTCATTTTTTCAACAAATAAGTGAGAACACCTGTGTTATTCATGAAAGACTAATTACTTTTGTTACATTGATTTATTTAAGAATCTGCGAATATACGTTACGCGGGGTCTATTAGTCCATTTATGAGAAAGCCAATTAATTCTCTGCAAGAAAATAATGTATATCGATACGGCATACATTTCAATATTGGCATCACTATGCACTTTTTGGCTTTATAAACATGTTGCTATTAGCATTATTGGACAAAAAATGAATGATATAACTATTGGAAAGACTGATATAATATACAGATCTGGTGTGTCATAATGACAATGTAAAATTTTAACAAAATCATTTGATTTCTATTAATCTATATACATATATATTTTTACGTTGTCAGAAAATAAATATTGCTAGCGACAACAACATACAGATTGATATCAGATTTACACACATACTCAATTTATCGCATTTTGTAACAATAAAAATTCAAAGATGATTTTCATTTTTTTTTAAATTGGAGTAAAAATGATCGAATGTTAAACTTACCAACTACTAAAAAAAAAAAATAATTTGAAAAAATGAAATAATTCCTTCAATTGCCCAATACATGTTTTAATAGTGAGTACCATTTATCAGTCAATTAAAAATATCGAAATAACGAGAGTGATTTGAATATTTCATAGAGCTAATTGTTTCATTCATCCGTCATGTTTTCAAATTTTTTGCATTATGTGTACTTAACTAATTCAACTAATTACTCTAAAATATACCTTACAGTAACTTACTTAAAATATGTCCAAATAAGAAAAAAATACAATAATGTATATGTCAACAAAAAAATACTGATATAATATTTACTTACAAATAGGTTAATCAAGCAAGGGTAAGTTGCCCATAACTTGAAGTTATTACTACAGAAGTTTTACGGTCAACATCACCACTATGGGATATATGTTTCCTAGATGACATCAGATCTTTCTATTTGCCAGTCAAATTTGTTTTTCCTCTACGGGATTTGACTTTACTACCGGAGTTGACATGTTCAACACGGTAAGCAGGAGACGCTTACTATACTGGTACACCTGATCTCACCCATGATTTTTTTTATTGTGTCTATGTTGTTCATTTTGTATGTTTGTTTCTTCATTTTTCTTTTCTGTGTCGTGCTCATATTATGTCTTTGTTTCTCCAACTCAAGATCAAAATTAAAAAAAAAACCTTCAGAAGAACTAAAAATACATATATTAACTAATTGATGTATGCAGTCTAACATTCTATTTTAATGGTCTTGGCTCTTCTATTTAGATCCTTTTTGGTTATATGTCTCTATCAGCTTTAACATGTTTTTCAATTAATGGACTTCGAAATGTTTTGCTTTGTTCTGCACTGATGAGACATAAGTTGTCGAAATGTGCATATGCAGAATATAAATTAACAGTAACTTCGGTACTTTGTTATTTCTTTGATTTTACGCTACCCTTGGATTGTTCGTACTATGCTACCATTCAAATAGATCTTGTTCTCATGTTTCTTCATCAGTTCAGTTAAGCAGCATACATCAATTAGTTAATATATTTATCTTTAGTCTTCATAAGATTTTTTTTATTTTAATCTCTAGTCAGATATTTGTTTATTGATAAATACCTATTAGATTATATTTTGTAAATTACCCCAGTTATCGATCTGTTGTCATTTTAAATATATTTTCTGACATGTCTCCGTCAATTACAAAATTAGCCAAGAGGTTCTATTAAAGTCGCTTGATCACCTTGTTATTAAAGAAAGTTAGCGTAGGTT